>BSBK01000129.1:0-60000 GCA_027943335.1 Chamaecyparis obtusa
AGAGCTAAGCTAAGTCTGTCATAGAGATGGGGTCAAAACCAAGTGATTTGTGATAAAATGAGTTAAAACCCTTTGGGAATCCTTTTTCTAGCTTCAGTTTGACCTTAGAAATCCATGATGGATTGTGGGAGGTAACCCTACTGAAGGCTTGCTGAATCTTGAAATTTGGCTAAGTCTAGAATTTTTCAAATCTAGAATCTGCATTTTAACTCCTATGAAGCTGGAACCTATCCCAAGCATCCTGAAAGCATTATATTTTATAATTTATACAAATATAACTTAAAGTATAAGAAATTAAAATTATAAAACTTATACTTAAATGTTATATTTGTATAAATTACCCCCCCCTCTCTTTGTATAAATTAACCCCCCCTCTCTCTCTCTCTCACTATGTGAATCTACATCTTACAAAGCGTGCACGCCCTATAGGGTGTGCGCCCTATGAAAATCATAAATTCACATAGGGCGTGCATGCTTTAGGGCATGTGCGATTTATAAAGGATTTGAATTTACCAATCCTAAGGCTTGGATTTTCCTTGGAGATCCAACCCAAAGGCTTGGACAATTGAAATAGGCCTAAGACGTGTTTTCCAGCAGACATACAAAAAAATGACATCTTTTTTTGTGTGCTCCTTGTCAGGTTTACTCGTGGCTCAAGAACGTAAAAATCAGACAACGTGATATTACAGATCTCTCTGTTAGCTATCTAAGCATATAATTTATTTTGAATTCTGATTATTATTAAGTTTTTCAACTCTAATTTGTTTTGTGTGTATGTCCATTTTTTGTAAAAAACCAACATGTAGTATTTTGGGCATAGATTTTGGCTCGTTCATCAAATTTTGCAATAAGTTACATTTTTAGAAACTAGACTCCATTCTACACACTTTTTTTTATAAAAAAAAATTGATTTTTGATTAGTTTTAAATGATTTCTAGGGGGAGCACACAAAAATTTCATGTTTTCAGGATGTGTGCACTTCGTAAATTCATCAAAAATTATACGTTCATTAAAAAATTACCAAAAAAATCTGAGATAAACTACGTGGTGTTAGCTAACTTCTCATTGGAGTGATTAAAAAAATTCAAAAAAAAAATTAACATTTTAGGGGGAGCACACTAGACGATATGTTATGTTTTTGGACAAAAAACAAGACCACTTTTTGTGCTCCCCTTTTTTTAGGGCCTTAATTTGCACCATTTTCAAAATAAGTTAGTAGTTTAGGAACTAGATTTAGAGTATTACAACTCTTGTTTTTGTCACATCTTAAAATTTTGAGTCTAACTATCTTCAATTTCTTACTGAAGTTCAAAGTTTGCTGATTTCAGGAAAAAAGTGGCATCTTATACCCCCTTTTTGGTCCCCCATCTTTGTGCACTTACCCAAGTACAACTATTTATACCTTGAACTTTGTACAAATCAAGAAAGGTACAAATGCTACGCCTTTTGAATTATGGCATGGTTATGCACCTAATTTAAAATACTTTAAAGTCTTCGGAAGCATATGTTATATACTAAAGAACAATATGAATGGAAAACTTGATGTTAAAAGTGATGAAGGAATATTCCTAAGATATTCCACTAAGAGAAAAGCTTACAAGTGTTTGAATTCTAACACTAACAAGGTTGTGGAAAGTGAAAATGTTAGAGTTGATGAATATGCAGAAAAAAATGAAGTTGAGTGCAAGAAAGAACCTAAAGATTACAGATCTTTTGTATACATGGAAGAAGGAGAGGCCAATAATATACCTAAACCAGAAAACAAATATGTCAAGCAACAACATGAACCTGTCGAGTCGCAGCAAGAAAATGTCAAGAATTAGGAGGGTGCTATCGAGTAATCAGAAGAGGAGGCAGAGAATCGACAAGATGAACCTAAAAATTGAGAACAAGAAGAAAGGAGATATGGGACTGCATTAGCACAATATGTGAGAAGACATCATAAGCCAGAACAAATCATTGGAACTAAAGAATATGGAGTCATGACAAGAATTAAGTTGAAAGATCAAACATGCTTGTTATGTGAGTTTGAGCTTAAGACACTAAAAGATGCTTTGGAGAATGAAGATTGGATTCAAGCCATGAATGAAGAAATTGAGCAGATAGAAAAGAACAAAACTTGGACACTAGTGTTGAGACCAGAAGACAAGAATGTTATTGGAACAAAGTGGGTGTTCAGAAATAAGCTAAATGAACATGGAGAAGTCACTGTGAACAAAGATAGATTGGTATGAAAAGGATATGAACAAGAAGAAGGCATTGAATATGGGTAGACTTTTGCCACAATTGCAAGATTGGAAGGAGTGAGAACTCTACTTGCATATGCAACTTTCAAAGGATTCAAAGTGTATCAAATGGTTGTCAAATATACATTTTTTTAATGGACTATTGGAAGAAGAAGTAAACATTGAATAGACAAAAGGATTTGTTGATCCAAGCAAGAAAAACATGGTTTGTAAAACATAGAAGGCATTGTATGGATTGAAACAAGCCACCAGAGCATGGTATGAGAGATTGCACAACTACTTGACAAAGATTGGATTTGTAAAAACAAATGACAATAGAAATCTGTATTTGAAGAATGAAAAAGGTAAAGGGATATTGTTAGCTGAAATCTTTGTTGATGATATCATATTTGGAGGACAAGATGCCCTATGTCAAACATTTTCAAATGAGATGCAAACTGAATTTGAGATGTCTATGTTTGGAGAGATCAAATTCTTGGTTGGTTTGCAAGTTTATCAAATGAAGAAAGGTATCTATATTATACAGTCTAAGTATGTCAAGGAGATACTAAAAACTTTTGGTATGGAGGACTCTAGACCAGTAAGTACACCCATGGCTACTGGACAAAAACTATCAAAGAATGATGATGCAACTGAAGTGAATCAAACCTTGTATAGGTCTATGATTGGAAAGCTACAATATGTTGTTCATAGCAGACCATATATTGCCCTAGAAGTTGGGATTATTGCAATATTTTCTACAAATCCTAAGGAGAGTCACATGATGGAAGTGAAAAGGATATTGAGATATCTAAAAGGAACATAGGACTATGGACTTTACTGCAAGAAGAATGACAAGTTTGAACTGAAAGTTTACACTAATGCAGATTGGGCAGGAAATGTGGATGATAGAAAGAGTACAAGTGGTGGTGCATTCTTTCTAGGAAAGAGGTTAGTCTCTTGGACAAGCAAGAAATAGAATTGCATTTCCCAATCTATAGCAGAAGGTGAATATGTAGCAGCAGCAGTGAATTATTCAAATTTAGTGTGGATCAAGCAATTGCTAAAAGGTATGAAGGAAGAAATTACTGGGCCAGTTGTTATTTTATGTGATAACACAAGTGCTATCAATATATCAAATAATCTTGTAATTCACACTAAGACTAAGCATATTTCTATCAAGTATCATTACTTGAGAGAGCTAGTTTAATACAAAGAATTATGTGAATACAAAGGAACAGTTAGCATATATATGTGAATATAAAGGAATAGTTAGCAAATATATTCACTAAGGCATTACCTAAGGATGCTCATGAATATCTAAGAGGTAAATTAGGGGTGATTCCTCTAACTGGGGCTACCTAGAATCATATAGGAGAAGTAGCAAATGTATTAAATAAGAATATCTGATAAATTGATACAAAGGAGGACACACTTTAGGAGTTGCCTAAATATTGTGAGGAGTCAAGCACAAGATGTTGATTAGTCATAATCAAGTTGACAATGGGACTAATAAAGTTGAGAGAACTAACATGAAGATATCTACATGGTGAAGATGAATGTCTTTGACATTGTTGTCAAAGAGGGAGGGATTTAGTAAACATGAGAGAAAGATACAGAAGAAGTTACCCTAAGAAAAGAGGGAGAGATTGAATAAGATGAGGGAGAGATTCGGTAAACTGTTGGTTAGACGGGAACATAACTTTTTTGGATTTTATGGTGATTATGCATATCGAGCTTATGGTAGAACATGTAGTATTACCATCAATGCCAAAGAGGGATATTGTTGGAAACTACAATTGAAACAATTGTTATATTTTCATTGATGTCAAACCTTAACTGGTAAGACAGTTTCTATCTAGTAGAGTACCATATATTTTGATTGATGATGAGGATTTGAAAAGAGGATATAACAAGAGGACCTAAGGAAAGGTTGATTGATGAGATACTACAATGGGTACTTGATTAGTTGGCACATTGGAAAGGTAATGTGTTGTTTATCTTTAACACTAAGTGAAGAAGTCAGTTGATTTTGAAGCGTAGACTTAACCGAGCAAAAGAGAAGAAATTCATTTTAAGTCGAGTGATGCTACTATCGACCAAGCACTAGTATAAGCTAAGTAAATTTTAGTGTTGATCGAGCATCAGTAATTTTTGAGTATCAGAGAATTAAACGAGCAAAGACAATGTTTTTCGAGTAGAACAGTTTTAGCGATGACCGAGTTATCCACTAATGACTGAGTAGATGAACACAGTATTGATCGAGTGTCAATAATTTATAGTTTGTGAAGGAATTGAGAATCTCAAATGACGTAGTTGAATTCTTGGGATATGTAAAACATGTTGACATTAAAGATGAATGACCTGGAGGATTTAATGCATGGTAAACCATTTTCTTATGGATTCAAGGAGAATTTTTGAGAAGTATCTAGAAGGATAAGGAGGAGAACAAAATTATGGAAGGATTCAATGAATCTAACCTAAACCTGAGATGATTAAGTAGCAAAAGATTAATTTACCTGGTCAATGAGGTATAAGGATGACCTAATTGTGGGTTAAGAAGAGTGTGGAGATAGGTTGATGTTATTGACTGGTGAATCTAAGCAAAAGGCTAAGAAGAGTTATGAAGAGTTGAATAGAGTTGAGGTGATTGCTTGAAGGGATTTCTGAGTAGATAAAAGATGGAGATGGTAATGAAGGCCAGTCAGTAAATCAACATATGAGTGTATTGGATCTGTATTTACAAAGTGAGTTGTATATTTTAGATTGGAACCTATTCTTACTTTCTAACCATTGTATCAATTAACATCCTTTAATCAAGGTTGACCTAACAGTCATTTTGTAAACCCTTTAATCAAGGTGACATTCTAATGGAATGTTCTTAAGCCCTCTAACTAGGCCACTCTTAACAGGGTGATTAAATCCTTTAATAGGGTCACACCTAACAGTGTGTATTGTAACCTTTAACAGGGTTGGATTCTCACAGAGCTCACTTCAGAAGAGTGAAAATTTGGTAGCATGTTTCTGGTGGTTTTTCCCATATTGGATTTCCATAATAAAACCTAGTGTCATACTTGTGTGAATTTTATTTGATGTGTTATGTTGTTGAAAGTTTTATATTCTGTAAGTTTTATGTTACCAATATGTTCTATAGAGACCAAGTGAATTGTTAAATAGATCTAAGTTTTTTGAAGTGTTTAAAAGTTCAATTGGTACATCTAGACCTGAGGATAAATGATTATAGGAAATACCATTATTTGAAGGGGTTTGACCCCCAATTATCCTAGCATACTATAGAGTTGGACCCAAATGCAAAACTAGTAAGGAAGAAGCAAAGACCATTAAATCCAAAGATGGGACATCTAATGAAGACATAATTGGTTAAATTTCCTTAAGGTAATATTATTTTCCCCATTAATCATACATCCTGGGTATCAAATTTGGTACCCATGAGGAAGAAAAAAGGTGAGATCAAATTGTGTGTTGATTTTAGAGACCTCAACCGAGCGTCTGTAAAGGATCATCACCCACCCTCAATGGAATATATTTTGAAAAAGGTTTCAGGTTCTGATAGATTCTCTCTTTAAGATGGATTTTCATGATAAAATCAAATTCTAGTCAAAGAGGAAGACTAGTACAAAACAATATTTACAACAAAGTCGAGAACCATGGCATATAGGAAAATGTCATATGATTTATCAAACATTGGTGCTACATTTAAAAAAGTAATAGAAATGGTTTTTGATGGTCATATGAACAATTTTGTACTTGTTTATTTAGATGATATTTCTATATTTTTTAATAATTTTGATGAATGCTTTGTGCATTTGAAGAAGAGCTTTGAAAGATGCAAAGAATATGGGGTTTATCTTAACCCCAAGAAGTGCATATTTTATATTTATGAAGGCAAGCTACTTGGTCACATTGTGTCAAAGTAGGGTACAACCATAGACCCTAAGAGAGTAAGTGTTATTCTTTATTTTCCTTTACCGGCTCATAAGAAAGGCTTGTGGAGCTTTCTTTGAAGGATTAACTTCCTTGGGAGTTTTATTACTAATGTATCAGCCATCTTAAAACCAACGACAACTGTGCTAAAAAAGAATATAAGTTTCATTCAATCAAAGGAAGGTAAATAGAGTTTTGAAGATGTGAAAGAGGCAATTGTTAGTGCACCCACATTGGTTAACCAAAATTTTCATAAGGATTTTATTTTATCTGAATTTGGGGCTAATGATTCAATTTCAATCATGGTTGTCTAGCAGAATTTAGAAGATCAGAAGTAGCCCATTTTATTTTTTAGCCGAGGATCAGAAGGATACAAACAGAGTTATTCATTTGTTGAGAAACATGTGTTGGTTATTATAAGAAGCTTGAAGAATTTTAAACCTCTGATTTTGAGTAATAATATTCATTTGATCATTGCAATTCCAAGCGTTAAGGAGTTTTTGTTGAACAAAGACCTGAATGATAAGAGAGATGGATGGATTACCAAAGTAATGGAATATGATGTACAAATCAAGGTAACAAATATTGTTATGGGCAAGAGAATATGTAAGAATCTTGTTGCTAGTCTAGAGGATAGCCACTAGCATCAAACTAATGCAGTTTTGATTCATGACAATTCATATGAGAATGCATTACCAGCAATTTCTGCCACCTGGATTGAATAAATCAGGCATTACCTTCATAGTAGTGAATGCCCTCAAGGTTTAAGGAGCTTTAAATAAAGGTATTTTAACTTCATGCAATTCCATATGTTATTGTGGATAATATACTATTTAAGAAAGATCACAATGGAGTACTTTTTAGGTGCATAAATGCAGATCATTTTGAGGCACCATTGACCCACCAAATTGGGCCCAAATTTAAACATGTTGGTGCTAGATTCCTACTAGAATCATTCCTTGATCTCATTGTTTAAATATGATTGTTATAGGTTCGCTTAACTCATAGAATACCTTGAGAATCCTATATAAGAGAATTCTCAATTTATACTCATAGAAAGTAATCATCAAGCATCAAAACACATCAATAAAGTATCAAGCATTCAATGTCACATTTCCTCCCACCATATCCATCAAGTCTTCTTCAAATCTAATCATTGTGGAGTAGCAAGTTACAAAACTCTTTATGCAAGCATATTTTTGTGATTAATTTTCTTTGTCTTGTAATGTCATGTTATTGTATCAACACTTGTGATCACATTCAAAGTCCATTTCATCATTAATCTTGTGGTATAACATTCAACATTCTACTCTAGAGGTTCCTTTTCAACTCAATTACATTTCAATGTTAATTCAAAAACCATGGGTTGACCTATGGAAACCCATAGCAACCTAATAATTTCTCTCTTTTGCATGTGTGGGTGATAGGTTTTGAAGACACAAATATGGAATTAGGAAGAGCGGATAGAGATATACAGAACAATATTTTGCAAAGGCAAAAAATATGGTTCAATGCATTTTTGAAGTGACATCATTTGAATTTTTCCTAACAAAAATTTCTAAGAAGATTCTAGACAACATGATTTGAGAAATGCAATTTTTGTCTATATCCAACACTCCTAGTCAAGGGCACCAAGAACTACCATTGACCTTCACTTTTGAGATCATATTTTAGACAAAGGTTCCTCTCTTACTAATATTTTCATATCTATACTCCATGTCTACAAATCTCATCTGAGACTTTCTATGCATGTTGATTACTCTTAATTTTACAACTTTGGCCCTAGATCTAGCATTCAATTCACATATGTGAATAGATAATTTTAACTCAATAAAATATTGTTGGATTCACCTTGTGTCCAATCATTTTCAATTAGATTTGAGGTTAATCCAAGTGGATCCACTCTCCTTAATGTAATCAAGTGGTAATACGTCTAGTTCCTAGTTTGCATGCATAAACTAGTGAACACCCATTTCCACCATTTTACAATCACACATATTTCTATACAGTCATCCCTTACCTCATCCACATGTTAATTCATCCCAATTCATTCATATCAATTATTATAATGTACCCATGTATGCACATACTTATATGTACCTTTTAATGCCCTACCAAGGAACCCTCTGAATGAGGAAAAAATATAGGACAAAACATTCAAAATATTTTTTAATGAAAGAATTAAATATTTAATATATAATAATTACATTAGACATACATAAAAAATAACAACATTACATAGTATATTGGGATAACACAACTAATCACATCACAGATGGAAACAAGTGGAAGACTCTAGTTACTTCAAAGTGCTCTATTATGACTAACTATAGATTTGTTTTAATACACCAAATGAAAT
Source organism: Chamaecyparis obtusa (assembly GCA_027943335.1). Lineage (NCBI taxonomy): Eukaryota > Viridiplantae > Streptophyta > Pinopsida > Cupressales > Cupressaceae > Chamaecyparis > Chamaecyparis obtusa. The sequence continues at coordinate 8,530 of BSBK01000129.1, forward strand.
GTTCCTATGATAATCATCATCCAATGCTAAAGATTTAGTCTCTAACCCATCATAGAGTATAGCAGACTAGATTTCTACCAAATGATGACAAATAATCCTAGTGATCATACTTACTAGGCATAGGTGCTAAAGTACAACTACAAGTGCCAAAGCATCACATGTGCTAAAGTGCAAGAAGATGTACTAAATCATAGAGTGAGATTAGTCTAGTAGCTATGCATGTGCCAAAAGATAATTGTAGGTGCTAAAATATAGATGTCAGTGCCAAAACTCAAGAAATCCTAGCACAATGACTAAGTTGGTCTCAAACTATTGGGATACTGATGCTAAGAGCTAGGTGGAGGCACTACATAGTACATGCACCATGATTCAAGCACAAGTGATGATTCTCAATCTTTCACCCAAAGACTACAAAACTTAAATAACTAGCTCCACCTACTAAAACACAAACCTACCAATACTATCTATTCATATCGGGGAGAGACTAAATCATCCTTGGGAACCTATAAAAAACACAACTAAGTTCATTTTGGAACATCAATTGAACTATGTCTATGATAACCTCTAAGATATATAAAACTAGGAATATAGAAGGATAAATACTTAACAAGTGTGCTTGATACTTGAATATTGGCATACGCAAACTAATACTATTAAGACAAATCATCATTACATAGATACATTACAACATTATCTTCATAAATAGGGTCCACAATACATTAGACATGAATCCTTGAATATTACATAAATGAAGTAGCATGAACTAGAATGTAAGTGAGAGAGACATTTCCAATATTGCATCTATTGTAGGATCTTTGGTGCCCAAAGATGATTGGCAATGCCACCTATTGTAAGGTCTTTGGTGCCCAAAGATGATTGGAAATGCCACCTAAGTATGTAGTACCCTTAAGTCCACAATACCATGCTATGAAGTAAAAAAATAGTCCAAACAAAAAAAGAAATAAGTCACTTGGGATGGAGGCTCAAATACACATCAAACACATAACCAACACTTCATTCACATGATCAAAGAAGAACCAACTTAAACATAGAATGTAATACATCATGGGTACTAATTAGTCTACTTGGTGGGGTTTGATGATAGAGAAACAATAGGAAAGTGTCATCATGTGGCACTAATAGGTCACACAAGATAATGGTCCTCTCACATAGATGAGGAGCACACTATCCAACTCTTTCTCAAGGATGGTTCCATCTTCCCATCTCATCCCAATCCAAAAAAAAGCACTTAGGCATGAGGGAAGTACACATTCAATACATACATGTTTTTCTTTCATAATAATCTCAATATTTTCTTTAGATAACTTCCAATCAAACTACCAATTGATTACTTAGGCATGATGACACGTTGGGAGCTACTTCTTAAGTGTCCCTATCATCTACACTCAATGCATATCATGCTCAACATATGCATGGAACTCAAATGCAATCATATGTAGTTGCTAAATAGTAAGCACCATTTATTTCCATTGATCACACTTGCCTCATTTCAAGTGCACACAATATGATCATCAATTCCACAACTCCCAAGAAGGTATGGTACATATATATCCAAACTTATCAACACTTGTTCTATCAATTCACATTTTGTGAGTAAAAATATTTGTAATACATCTTTTGTATAAGGGCAGTTAGCCCAACTAGCAGTAAGCCAAATAGAAGTTAGAAAAATGGTAGTGAGCCCTTGTAAAAATTTCCCTAATCGATTTTCATTTCATGAGAATTAGCTTCTCTGTAGTTTTTCCTAATTTGGGTTTCCATGTAAATTTTGATGTTTATTATGTTGATGGTTTTTGTGCTTTCCTTCTTTTATCATTTTTAATTATTTGAATGGTATATGTACTTACCAAATCACTAAAAGTTCTATAAGTTGTTTGTGAATAGCTGATTTACCACCCCCTATAATGTCTCTTCTCTGACTACTTGAAGAGTAGGGACAATTACTACAAATTCTCTTTTTGCTAAAGATTCCAACAACTGATATCACTTGTAGACTTATGTAATTGATAACAGCGCGAGGTTCTAATGAGATCTACAAGAAGGCCTCTGGTCAGGCAACCAAATGCTTAAAGGTAATTACCTTTTCACGATTATTGTTACATATGCAATAATTTTGGTCATAAGGTTGTTAAATGTAGGATAAGGAAGGAATAGAAGGTTCAATGCTTTAATTGTCATAAGTTTGGTCATAAATAAAATCAATGTAGAAGTCAAAATTCCAAGCAAGTTAAGAAAAATGAAATGAATAATATCTTTCATGGGAATTGCTATGTGTGTCACAATTATAGTCACGAGGCTAATCAATACAAATCTAGAGTTTAGTCAATGAGATCGCGTTAGAGGAATGTCAATTATTTAAATGTGGTCAGATAGATCATTATGCTAACTCATGTAGATCTGGTGGTGCTCTGGTAAATATTGGAGATGGTAATAATGTTATGATTTCAAGTGAATCTTAGAAGACAACTTTATGGTATGGAAGAATAAAGATGTTGATGAAGAGATTTCTATGGTACTGGACCTTAGTACTTGCTCTTGTGGCAATCGATTCAAATGCTTTCACTGAGGGGGAGTATTAAAATGATATATCAGTCACTTTCCATGCTCTGAGGCAAAATCGGTTGCAACTACCTTGTTTTCGATGTGTTGGATGAACAAATAATGATTGTAGATATGCCGATTGGCTGATGTAAAAAGTACAATTGGGTTGCATTAGCTATAATTATCTTTTGGTAGTAAAAGAAGAATTACGTCAGATTATGGTCATAAAAGTGAATATTTTAAATCATCTGGCATTATTGCAAGAAGAAATCTGAAGTTTTTAGCAGATCTTGAGAAAAAGGATGAAGAAGATTACTCAAGTGCAATAATGGAGTCTTAACTAATGGTTTGTAATATCGATGTGATTATATCAAGAATATTGAAGAAGGCTAAACTAGAAGAATTTGATCATAGTAGGATCAAACAGTTGGAAGAAGGTTCATCAACAAATAAAATGCAGAGAGTTCAGAATTGTGGTTTGGATATATGGGAACAATTCTTGTGGTGCAAAGACAAGGAATTCATTAAGTTCTAGTTGAATCGATTTCAAGATGGAAACCTAATGTTGGATAAATTTTTGAGGTGGATGTTGTCACTAAAGATTGCATCCATATGCGCTAAGTATGAACCTAGCAATCATGTGAAACATGGGACTACTTTCAAGTTGTGGATAACCTATCAAAAAGTAGACCTCCGGATTAGGGGTCATCTTCCCCTTGAATCACCTTAAAACTTAACTAACTTTAGGAGGAAAAGGGGAGAAAGTGCATGAAATTGAATGACTGAAAATAAACTTAAACTAGGTGATCCACCAAATTAATAAAACAATCACAATTGAAATGAGCTTACAAGACAACTGAAAACAAAACTTCAACTCACAGCTTACCCCTTTTTTACTAAACCTTTTTAGAATTAATAAGGTACTTAGGATATGAAGAAGGAAAAGTTTCCACAACCCAAAACCCAATTTTGTACACAAATTAAAAATCTAAGACACAAAACAATCCTCTGACTATTTGATTGAATTAATATGCAAATTAAGGATAGAAGATATCACAATAATCTTGGCATACAACTCAATAGAAAACCCAGAAAACCAGAGAGACAAGAAGGACCACTTTTGTATTCACTACAAAGAAGAAGCTTACAACTATGTATCTTAGAGCTACAACACTCTCATACAAGTGAGGAAGAATGAAGAGCTAACCTCAATCACCTAAGTGAGAGGTATATAAAACAAAACTTAAGAATCTACATTCATGACCCTCAACCTCACCAAAAATGGAAAAAATCTGCATTTAGGGCCCATCAAGATGCCTCTCAAATCCGGATGTCAGATTTTCAGATTTGTAGGGGTAATGGGAAAAGGTGAAAATCCTAAAAAACATAAGCCATTAAAGTCTAACCTATCCCCTCTAAATCATGCTCTATAAATGATATTCTCACAAATGATTTATAGAACATCATTGTCAGAATTTACAATAAAATAAGCAATGATTTTTATTTAAATACCTCCCCATGCTTTGAATATATGTGGATTTTAATTATATTTTAAGAATAGTTCTCAACTCAATTTAAATTAATTAAAAAGGGGAAAACATATTCAAAAATATTTACATCTCTTAAATTAAATCAACCTTGTAAAATACCCTCACATAATATGACCCCTTACAACCTTAGCATCAAATATTAAATATTTAATTAATAAATTTTCTCAACCCAAAAGAAGGGGAAAAATTTATTAATTAAACACTATTATCTTGAGAAAACTGATCCAAAAAGAATATGGAAGATGCCAAAACATCTACCCTTCACTGCTGCAATTTGGGAAAGTTGCCATTTGACATGGCTTTTTGCTTCTAAACTCGAGCTTGAACTGGAAACCTCTTGGCCTTTTGATCTTCATGGCCTTATGATTTGAGGTAGGTTTCATTTGTTCAATCTTCATGTTTTTCAATCTCTTTGCATTTCTGATTCATTGTATCTCTACATTTGAAAGCACTATGTGATAGCATATGTTTGTGATATTTGATTATTTGAACCGTATGGATTAACCACTGGTTTTTATTTCTGTTGTAAATTCAATTCCATTGTATTTTCTATTGAGGCATCATGTATTTGACTGTGGCTTGATGACCCATGGATTAGGGCATCACATTTTTGTTTAATTGAATTCACTGTTTATGATTTGTGGCATCATGTTTCATACTATCTTTTGCTCACTATCTGGATTCATTGAGAGCCCAAGAGTTGGAGGGAATCGTGCCTTTTATATTAGAATTCACTACTTGGGGAAACTCAATGACCCACGGCTAAGGTGTCAATGCATTTTTTCTCTATTTTGAACCTTGGTGACCCGTGGGTTAGGGTACGGTGTTTAATCCATGACGCCATTGTCACTGGCTTTATGTTATGCTTCAATGGCTTGTGATTTCTGATTGTTGCTATCATTATCCTTATCCATGGAGCCTCTAAACAAGCTAGGATATCCTCATGGTTTCTAATGTTCACTATCTTGATTTATGGTTCCCGTGAACTTTGGAACAGGGCATCTTCATATTGCTTGATTGTTCTTACTATTTCTTCCTGCTTTGGTTCTCGCAATGTCTTCTTGTTGGATGATCACTTGGATAACCATGAGCTGAATGCAATGTATTTCCTCCACCGGTATTTTTTGTTTCCACTAGAGGTTGTGAACTTGAAGTATTGTGTATTGTTCTCACAAACATACCATGCTCACTATTTTTCCATTGATGTTGAGGCATAGGCTATTAATTGTTGTTTCTATGCCTCATACACTAATTGTCTAGAGCTTGCAGGCTAAGGAATCATTACTACTCATTACCTTTTGTACACTGCTATGTATTTTGTGAAATATCTCGAGCATCAGTATATTCTTTTATTCCTTTGTATGAAGACCCGGTGACCCGCGAGCTAGGGAATCACTTGCTTTCGGTTTGAGCTCACTGTTGCATTGTATTCTACTATTTTAACAATGTGCTTGTTTCTTTGATGACCCATGAGCTATCTCTTCATTGTTTCTTGTGTGATCTCTACTAATTTGAAGCTTGTAAGCAAGCTTCAGTTATGTTTATTCATGGCGCCATACATTTCTTCCATTAATTGGCGTTCTTGCATATTTATCACAGCCCGTGAACCTAGGGCATCATGTATCATATATTTGCTGGCACATTTTTCTGTATGCACATGAAATTGTATTCACTGTTTAGATTGGGGCTAAGAGCCATAATATTGCATCATTGTTTAATGTTTTTTTGGTGCCATTTTTTGTTGTCAATATGTTCACTGATTCATGGCACCCATGTTTGAACTATGGCATCATTGACATGTGACAGTGCTTACTTACTGGTTGTATTTGTTGTTGAGAGTTATTTTATCACTCCATTGGACCATGCCCTCTAAATTTATTGTTGTAACTCATTTGGGACAGTCACCATTGATTTAATAGATCATTTTATGAGGATCCTTGTACTATTGTTGATTGTTCATTGATTCATGACATTGCTATGGATCCATCTGATAGTGCATTTCCTAGTGCTCATTGCATGTATCCATTGCATGACTGCATACTTGCTTGATGCTACTCCATTACGATGATTGCATTCCTTTTGACAGTACCATTTAAATCTCTTTTGAAGCAATATTATTGTTATTTTTCTGCGATCATATCATTTACCAACACTATCACATCAGTGATGATGTCATTTCATTATGATGATTAAAATTTGATTGGCTCAAGGCACATAAACTGTGAAAAATTTATTAATCCATTAGATTTGTACCTCAGTTGATGCAGTCACTTTGTTATTTGTAGCCCCCTTTCTATAGCTCAAAATGAAGATTTGAATACTTGTATGCCATGAATACATGATAGGACTGAATGTAGATTTGTGTACCTTTTCTCCATTCTGATTTAATTTGACTCATTATGCTGATGGGCATGGTGAATGGCTACTATGGCTGCATCATGATGTCATAGCAACACCAAATGAAACATTAACATCTGATGTTGTTGTTGCATGGTTTGGATGATGCAGACACCATACTGATTCATCAGGTGTTCATGTAGCCATTCTCACTTCTTCTTCTAGTGTTGATTTCTTTTCTGCACTTTCGTGCTTTCTATCTTTACTATTTTGTCTTTATAATCTCTGAATGCTCCATTTATACTACTACTTCACTAACTGCTTCCCTCACATAGGTCAGTCCTCAATCATCGCTCATATGCTAATCATGGGTTCTCTTGGCCTTTGATCTATTCTTTGTCAAGGAAATTTGAGGTTTTCCCAACAAAGCCCACATTACAGGGTAACATCATTCATCACCTCCCAGAACTTTTGGATTGTTGTTGTATAGACAATCTTTGTACTTCAAGGATGGTCCTTTGGAAAGACCATCCTCTCAGTACTTTGTTTATCTGAATGAGGCAAACAACAATGAATCATCTTCTTATGTATCTACACATGGAACAAACAAGTTAGTAAAACATGGTATTTTCTTCCTCCTGCGGCATCTTTCTGAGTGCACATGCCCTATAGCATAGCCCTTTTTAGAATTATATAGCTGATTAAAAATATGCATGCTTGTATGATGAAGGGTGCTCCCCTTAATACCACAAACACATAACAGAAATAGAGAAACAACAACAATATGCAAGAACAAAAAATTGGCTTCTTATTATCTCCATAAATGTGGAATTACAAACTTTTAGAATTACAATATGCAAAGCCACATGGGCATTCCCTTACAATATTCTATAGGACAAGCCTTGAATCATTACCCAAATCTACCCAGAACTACCCTAGACAACACTGCGAGCCTTCTTTATATAGGCAATTTCCACCGCCTGAGAAGGTTCCAGAAATTTAGCCCTTAGGGCCGACCAAACTTAGAATTATTTTATTTTACAATTTATTACATCAAAGTCGGCTCAAAATGACTTTTGAAACCCAAACAAAAATTTTGAAGGAAAATTATTTTCTGCCATTTCAGGTGACCCAACTTCTGAAGACCATAAGTCATCACCAGTTGACCCTATTGACTATTATAACCCCATTCTGGAAATGCCACGAAGCGCTCTATAGGCTTGACTGGCACAAGCACTCATCACCCAAATTTTTGACCTCATATGGGGCCTCTAAAACCTTCAAAAATGAGTTTGAAGTTTTTGTACCTTGCTGCCAATACCAAAAATCTTCAATATCTTCAAAACTGGACCTAATCTAGCCATGAAACTTTACCAGCAAGCTGATACGACTGAGATGAACCTCCTCATGTGAAATCAAAAAATTCCAAGATCGTATGACCAACTTACTAAAAATAGAAAGTTTCCATAAATAGCAGCCCTACACAAGATAGCCCTTATTGAATTCAAAAACAAAAATATTTTTGGGTGATGCAAGATTGCTCTTACACCCAGGATGCTCCTGCATCAAACACCCGGGGTAATTTGAGAAGTGACCCTGTCATGACTCAGGTGTGCAGAGGAAAACCAAGATGGTTAACCTCCTCCTTTGTCAACCATGATGAATCTTCAACAGGTCATCCTTTCCACTTGACCAGATATTATTCATATGTCCTATTCCTTGTGCTTCTTCCAACACGATTGTCCAGTATGTCTTCAATCTCCTTGGTATCTGAACTACTTGCTGGAATACTCCACTATGCCGCTGTGATCTCATCTTCAACACTTCCTTCATGATACTTTGTCAAATCTAAAATGTTAAACACTAGTGAAATATTTAGCTCACTAGGCAATTCTACCTCATATGCATTTCCTGAATCATGCTTCTCTAGTATCTTACATGGTCCAAACTTCTTCATTTTCAGCTTGTTATATGTACCAACTGGAAACCGCTCCTTCCGTAAATGAACCATGACTTCATCCCCAACCTAAAATTCCTTATTCCTCCTTTTCTCATCTGCCTTAGCCTTATACTACGTGTTCATCTTGGTAATGTGCTTCCTCACCTCCCCATGGATGTTCTTCAAATATTCTACAAAATCCTTAGCTTTAGCACTACTTATTTCTCTCTTATCTATCTTTCTCAATTCAGATGCATTTCTTGGACTATTTCCATATACAATTTGGAATGGTGATTTACCAGTGCTCTTGTTGATAGAATTATTGTATGCAAATTCTGTCTGTGGTAAAATCAAATCCCATCCTGTTGGCTTGTCTCCAACCAAACATCTCAACAAATTTCCCAAACTTCTATTCACCACCTCTGTCTGTCCATCAGTCTGTGGATGATGTGATGAATTAAACTTTAAATCTATCTTCAACTTTTTCCACAATGTCTGCCAAAAATATCCAACAAACTTAGTATCTCGATCTGAAACTATGGTCTTTGGCAAACCATGTAGTCTCACCACTTCTCTGAAAAACAATTCTGCTACATGAACAGTATCATTAGTCTTCTTGCAGGGAATAAAATGTGCCATCTTTGAAAATTTGTCAACCACCACAAAAATTGAATCATGTCCCCACTAAGTCATCGGTAAACCAAGAACAAAGTCCATACTGATATCCTCCCAAGGCTTCTCTGGTATAGGTAATGGCTGATATAACCCTGTATTCTACTTCACTCCTTTCGCCATCTGACATACTCTACAACTCTGTACAAACTTCTTCACATCTTGCTGCAACTGTGGCCAATAATAATTCTCACCAACCAAAGAAAGGGTTTTATCATGACCAAAATGTCTAGCCAATCCTCCACTATGCTTCTCTTTGATGAGATTCTCCCTCATAGAACTTTGTGGAATGCACAACTGACTCCCTCTAAATAGCATATCATCCTGGATGATGAAATCTAGTCATTTCATCCTGTCTAGAGTAGTAGGTTCTATACAAGCTTTCCAAGCTTCACCAAAATCAGGATCTTCTGGATACAAATTCTTGAGTTCATTGAATCCAACCCCTTCAATCTGCATTTCTATCAGCAATAGTTACCTTCTGCTAAGAGCATCCGTAACCCTGTTAGACTTTCCACTCCTGTGTTTCAAAACAAATGTATAACTCTGCAAAAACTCAACCCATTTCAAATACCTCTGATTCAACTTTCCTTGACTATTCAAATATTGCAAAGCTTGATGATCAGTATACAAAACAAACTCCTTAGGAAGTAGATAATATCTCCACTTCTTTAATGCCTGAACTATAGCATAAAATTCCTAATCATAAATAGAATACTTCCTCTTGGCATCATTTAACTTCTCACTGAAATAAGCAACAGGTTTACCTTCTTGGCTCATAACAACTCCTATTGCAGTACCACTAGCATCACAATCTACTTGAAACACCTTATTAAAATTTGGAAGTGCTAAAATAGGTTGTTCTGTAACTTTTTGTTTCAACAATTGAAAACTATTTTCTGCCCCATTAGTCCACCTAAACTCTTTTCTATCCCCTCTAATTGTTTCAGTCAAGGGTCCACAAATACTGCTAAAATTTCTGATAAACTTTCTATAAAAGCTAGCCAAACCATGAAAATATTTTACCTCAGTAGCACTCCTTGGAGTAGGCCATTCAAGGATAGCCTGTACCTTCTCTGGGTCCATTTTTAGACTTTCTGCTGAAACTACAAATCCCAAATACATGAACTCTTTCTTCACAAAACTGCACTTCTTCAAATTAATCAACAATTTCTCATCTCTCAGCTTCTCAAACACCATACAAATATGCATCATATGTTCCTCCAATGTCTTGCTAAAGATCAAAATATCATCTAGGTAAACAATGACAAACTTACCCAAAAATTCTTTCAGAACCTCGTTCATGAGCCGCATGAAAGTGCTCATTGCATTGGTTAGCCCAAAAGGCATGACTAACCACTCATACAATCCTTCCTTTGTCTTGAAGGTAGTCTTCCATTCATCTCCTTCTTTGATCTGAATCTGATAATATCCACTCTTCAGATCTATCTTTGAGAAATATATAGCTCCTCTCAAACAGTCCATAATATCATCCATTCGTGGCAATGGAAACCTGCACTTGATTGTGATCTTGTTTATTGCTCTGGAATTTGTACACATCCTCCACTCTCCATTCTTCTTTGGTTCTAATACCACTGATACAACACAGGGACTCAGACTCTCATGGATCAATCCTTTCTGCAACAACTCATGTACTTGTATGTTTAATTCCTCACTTTCTGCAGGTGTCATTCTGTGTGCTGTCTTATTTGGAAAACTCGCTCGTGGGATCAAGTCCATCTGATGATTGATCTTCCTGATTGGTGGTAATCCATCAGGCACATTATCAGATATAATATCCTGAAACTCATCCAACAAATCTACAACTTCTACAGGAACATCTTCTACTTCCTCCTTACCAACTTTTGGAATTAAAGAAAAACACACATGCTCATGCCTCATACCATCTAGGAATTTTCTTCCATCAACAAAATTTATTCTTGCACTACCACATACCTTTTCTTCTATGTCATTCAATGGCTTTAGCTTATGTCGCATTCCATCCTTTGTCAAGGAATAGGTATTTGCACGACCATTATGTACAGCACATCTGTCAAACTGCCATGGTCTACCCAACAACATATGACATACATCCATAGATATGATATCACACAGTACCTCATCTTGGTACTCACCAATCTTGAACTTCACTAGGAATTGTTCATTGACCATGACCTTGTGGTCATCCTTTACCCAGGCAATCCGATATGGATGTGGGTGCTTCTATCTCTTGAGCTTCAGCTTTGTCACCATCTCTTCTGACACCAAATTGTCAGTGCTTCCACTATCAATAATCACATCACAACACTTACCCTCACACTTGCACCTGGTGCGAAATAGGCTCCTCTTTTTTTCAAGTTCATTCTCACCACTCAGTAGGACTCTTTTGTTAATCACCATTTCTCCTCTTTCAGCATCTTCAGAATGTGATGATCTGGCATCTTCATCTATATGTGCAACTCTGGCCTAGCCTTCATTTCTCCTATCTATCCTTCCTTGGCATTGAGGACATTCAAATGCCCTATGACCTTCTTCTCCACAATGAAAACATGTTCCACGGAAGCCTCCTCTTCTAGATCCTTGTCCTCTTCCTCTTCCTCTCTGATCTCTATTACTCTGATCCTAGAAGTGATTGGAATTATTTCCTCTCTGATTCTGGCTGCTACTGGCCTCATCCTTCTTTTTTGGATCTTCATTTTGGCCACCATATGACCATCCACCAGATCTTCCACCACGACCTCTTCCATTTTGTTTACTCTTAAACTTCTTGTTCAGCTTTTCCTCTACTTTGAGGGAAAACTAGTGTGCCTCCTCAATACTGTTCATTCGAACCAGATTCAACTCCTCCTGAATGCTTGGCCTTAACCCATTAAGGTATCAGGAAACTTTCTCCTTATCAGCTTCTGCATGGCCTGTTCTGATGAGGAGTCAATAGAACTCCTATGTATACTCCTGAATAGATCTTCCTGCTTGCTTCAAAATTTGCATTTTCTTTAGTAGGGCAAGCTCATAATCAATAGGAATGAACTGTCGCTTTAATTTATCCACCATCTGATCCCATCTTGTGATTTTATCTTTCCCTCTTCTATTTCGCTCCAATTGAATTTCTTGCCACCAGATCTTTGCATGACCTTTCAGTCTGGCCTTCGCAAATTTGACCCTATCAGGATCCCCAACATCTTCATACTCAAAATATTCCTCACATTCATTGATCTAGTTGATCAATTCCTCTGGGTTAAGATTTCTAAAAAATGTAGGAACCTCAATCTTAGGTCTTTTCCCAATCTTGGAAATGGCCCGAAAAAGTCTTTCTTCCTCTTGGTTCACAATTTCAGCTTCTCCTTCTTGATATTCTTCTTCGGCTTCATCCTCACTTTCATCTCTGACATTAAGATTCATTCCTTTGCAAATCTCTTCTTACAATGCTCACACTTGTCTCTGTAGCTCTCTAACCTTAGGTGTCATAGCACCAGCTCTTCTGTCATGTTCTCTTCATGGAGGCATTTTCGCAATGCACAATGAAACCCTAACCACAGTCCTAGTGCAAACTGCCTCACAGTCGGCGATCTATTTACACACTCAGGAACTCCTGCTCTAATACCACTTGATGAAGGGTGCTCCCCTTAATACCACAAACACATAACAGAAATAGAGAAACAACAACAATATGCAAGAATAGAAAATTGGCTTCTTATTATCTCCACAAATGTGGAATTACAAACTTTTAGAATTACAATATGCAAAGCCACATGGGCATTCCCTTACAATATTCTGTAGGACAAGCCTTGAATCATTACCCAAATCTACCCAGAACTGCCCTAGACAACACTGCGAGCCTTCTTTATATAGGCAATTTCCACCGCCCAAGAAGGTTCCAAAAATTTAGCCCTTAGGGCTAACCAAACTTAGAATTATTTTATTTTACAATTTATTACATCAAAGTCGGCTCAAAATGACTTTTGAAACCCAAACAAAAATTTTGAAGGAAAATTATTTTCCACCATTTCAGGTGACCCAACTTTCAAAGACCATAAGTCATCGCCAGTTGACCTGATTGACTATTATAACCCCATTCTGGAAATGCCACAAAGCACTCTACAGGCTTGACAAGTGCAAGCGCCTATCACCCAAATTTTCAACCTCATCCGGGGCCTCTAAAGCCTTCAAAACTGAGTTTGAAGTTTCTGTACCCTGCTGCCAATATTGAAAATCTTCAATATCTTCAAAATTGGACCTGATCTAGCCATGAAACTTTACCGGTAGGCTGATACGATTGAGATGAACCTCCTCATGTGAAATCAGAACATTCCAAGATCGTATGACCAACTTACTAAAAATAGAAAGTTTCCATAAATAGCAACCCTACACAAGATAGCCCTTATTGAATTCAAAAATAAAAATATTTTTGGGTGATGCGAGATTGCTCTTACACCGAGGATGCTCCTGCATCATTGTATATTAGGGTAAGTATTAGGATATCATGCATTTCTTAGATCCATTGGGTCTAACCCCCATCCTTTTCCTCTTCTCTACAGGTTTTGGGTCACAGGAGCATACTGGACAAAATCAGATCAACACTTCATCACCAAGCAATGTCTGGTACCCTTGTATTTTATGTTCATCTATTTTATGTATGTCTGTACTCATTTATATCTTCTTGAAAGTTGGCTATGTTCACAGCCTATGTGAGCCTAGATGATCTTATTTTCTAGTTCTTTCCTTTGTACAACACATACAAATATTGGCATATATACATGTAATATTTTAGATGTAGAAATTTATTTTCTTTAACATGTATCTTATCATGAAATGAACACAAACTTAAGAAAGATCATCTAATAATACAAACTAGGGTATTGTAGTCTCATTTAGTAATTAGGTCTCCAATCAAAATGAGTAAAAATGTGGTAACATTCTGGTGACCTCAACTGAGTGCTTGCCTGCTAAGTACCCTTAACCGGTTGCCTTTTGAATCCATTGGGCACAGAGTCTCATAATCTCATAACTAAACTTAGCTTTGAACCAAATAACTGCTTGTTGCCAAAAAACAAACTAAATGCTTGAGACAGACTTCTCTGGATTTATTGCTAACCAAAACCAAACTAAAAACTAAAAACTGGAAGCAAACCTGTGCTGGAGCACTTAGGGAACAAAGAAAACTGAAATTGAAAAAAACTAACTACTAATGTACAGGGGTAGAACTTGACCTCAAAAGCATGCTTTGAGGTGAATCCTATTCACAAGAATGGGAAACTCCTCTGCATCCATATTGGCCAGCTGGAAGGCATTATGGGCCTTACACTTAACAACCATGAAAGGTCTGCTCCATATAGCATCAAATTTAGTGTGCCTTCTTGGTTTATTTTTTAACTCATCCCATTTAAGGACAAGCTCTCCTTCCTTAAAAACCCTAGGCATGGCTCTTTTATCAAAAAAAGTCTTCATCTGAGAATGGTAGGCCTCTAGGTTTTCTAATGCTAGTTTTCTAGTTTCTTCAAGCTCAACTAACTCAACAAGCCTAACTTGCATAGTGTCTTCTTCCATTAATTCAATTTCTTTAGTCAAGCTTAAAGTAGGCAATTCAGTAGAAATAGGAATCCTAGCCTCTTTCCCATAAACTAGCATATAAGGAGAGTTACATGTAGATCTCTTAAGGGTTATTTTGTCTACCCATAGAGCCAGCTTCAACTTGCCATGTGAGTCCCTCTGGTTCCCCTCTATAGTTCTCCTGATGATCTTCAACAAGCTTTTGTTGGTTGATTCTGCTTGGCCATTACCCTGAGGTTAATAGTTAGATGAAGTGATTAGGAAAATATTGTGTCTCAATGCCTATTCTAAGATTCTCATTCCAAGAAATGCTAAGGCATTTTCTGAAATGATAGAATCTGGTGTGCCAAACCTTGACACAATATCTTGATGTAAATTTAGGATAGAGCTCTCATTTTATTCCTTTAATGCTACAGCCTCTGTCCACTTGGTAAAATAATATGTAGCAATAAGGATCCATCTGTGACCAACACTAGATGGAGGATTAATAGGTCCAATGAAATCCAAACCCTATTTTGAGAAGGGTTGCTCCATCTTGATGGGATGCAATGGGAGGGTTGTTAACTTTTGTTTGCTAGAAAACAAAGCACAGTTCTTACACTTCCTCACCCAATCAAATGCATTTTTGAATAGGCTGGGCCAATAGTACCCTGCTCTCATCACTTTCAGAGCAGTGGTACTTGCTGCAAAATGTCCTCTAGATGCCCCATCATAGAATTCTTCCAGAATTTTGCTCATTTGGCTGGGTTCAACACATCTCAACAGGATACCATTATAGTCTCTTATATAAAAAATATCATCTAGAATGAAAAAAGGGATGACTTGGAGCCTAAAATACCTCATTTTTCTCCTATCAAGGCCTTGGGGGCATTGACCAATCAAGATATAGTGCTTCATTTCTATTGTCCAACTTGCATTCTATTCTAAATTCTAGTTCATTAGGACAACATCTCCTTCTTGATGACTTTTGTCCATTCTTCCTTCATTCACTTGCTCACATAACCCTTTTCCACTTATTAACTTAGTCACCTTGATTTGAACATCATATTCCATAACTTTTTTTACCCATCTGGCCCTTTTGTGGTTCAAATCCTTATTTAGAAGGAAGTCTTTTATACAAGGGTAGGAAACCATAAGGTGCACTATGTTATTAGAAAGAAAATGCCTAAATTTATTTAGGCTTCTCACCACTACTAGGACATGTTTCTCTACATGGGTATAATTTAGTTCATACCCATCCAAGCCCTGGCTGTAAAAAGCTACTGGTTGCTCCTGTTTTTCATTATTCTACTGGACTAGCATGGCAAATATATTATCAATGTTTCCAAAAGTATACATAATAAAATTTCTTTAAAAATTAGGGTTTACCAGAGTAGGGGCAAAAGAAATTACTTCTTTCACTTTCTCAAAACACTTCTTCCCTTCATTTATCCAATGGAAGGTTGAATTCTTCTTCAGCATATGGGTCATAGGTTTCAATAACATTGCAATGTTTGGGATGAATCTTCTCAAGAAGTTGATTCTCCCAAGGAAACTTTGTAGCCCCTTTTTGTGTGTTGGTAAGGGTAGTGTCATGATTGCACTTATCCTCTCTGGATCAATAGTTGTTCCTTCTCTAGAAATAATGTGTCCTAGCAGCCTGCCTTCATGGATAGTAAAGATACACTTTTTAGGATTCAATGAGACTCCATATTGTTTGCACCTTTCAAAAATCTTCCTTAGGTGAACTAGGTGATCATTAGTATCTTTTGATAAGATGGTTATATCATCTAAATAGACTAGGACAAATTTATTCATTAAACTAGCAAATTCCATCTCCGTGGCTTTCTAAAATGTTGTACCAGCATTAGATAGCCTAAAGGGAATCTTTTTGTATGTGATGGTGCCCCACTTGGTGGTGAAGGTTGTTTTATACTAGTCTTCCTTTCTTACTAGGACTTGATTATAGCTAGAAAAGCCATCTAGTAGAGAAAACCTATCAGATCTTGAGACAAACTACAATATTTGTTCCATAGAGGGCAATGGATGATGGTCCTTGAGTGAGGCTCTATTCAGGTCCCTAAAATCCACACATAACCAAATTTCACCATTCTTTTTTCTTACATGCACTAGGTTAGAGACCCAAGAGGTATGTTTGATGGGAAAGATGATATTGACCTCAAACATTTTCCTTAACTCTATCTTCATTAACACTTCTAGCTTAGGGTTAATATGTCTTTGTTTTTGTCTCACAAGTTTGGCATGGGGTTCCAGTTTAATAGTATGTTGGGATAAGTGGGGTGTTAGCTTGTGGTGACTAATCAGGAAAGTACTGTACATTTTTCCTCCCGACCTCGTCGGGGTTTGGGGTCGAGCCGGGCCCTGAGCGGGGGTTTGGGGGCGGCAGCCCCCAAGAGCAGGGGTTCGGGGGCACAGCCCCCGAGGAAAAAAAATTTTGAGGCCGACTACTTTTTTGGCCATTTGGGCCGACTACTTATAACTCATTCTAACCCTAAAGTGAAAAAATATTGTATAATATGGCTTAGGGTTAGGGATTTTTATGATGTATGATTTTAGTACTTGCGGCAGAATTGGGCTGTAAGGGATTACGGATTGTAATCAGGTTGTAATCACTGGATAATAATAATATTGGACTCGCTGTTGGTGGACGTAGCCCAGGGATTGGGTGAACCACGTTAAATCTGTGTGTCTTGTGTTCTATTCTATGTGGTTTATTATTTTTTGATATTAGTTATATTTGCACATAATTGTTATTTCTGCCTTGTTAATCCTAACAAGTGGTATCAGAGTGAGCTTATTTCATTTGTTCTTTCATCTATTCTCTGAAGCAGGTCTCACGAGTTAGTGGGAGAGTCTCTCGGTTAAGTGGGAGAAATGGCAGACGAGGGTAGGGTGAAGGTTGATAAGTTTAATGGGTAGAACTTTCAGTTATGGAAGATGCAAATGGAGGATTATCTCTATCAGAAGGATCTATGGCGGCCACTAGAGGGAGTAGCCAAGAAAGAGAAATCAATGTCTCAGGAGGATTGGGATATTTTGGATAGGAAGGCACTGGGGAGTATTCGTCTATGCCTGGCACAATCGGTGGCATTCAATATTACTAAAGCAAAGACAGCTAAAGATCTGATGGAAACCCTAGCGAAGTTGTATGAAAAACCTTCAGCTTCAAACAAGGTATTTCTTATGAAGCGTTTATTTAATATGAAAATGGTAGAAGGTGGATCAGTTACTGATCATTTGAATGAGTTTAATATAGTTACAAGTCAATTAACCTCAGTTAAAATTACTTTTTATGAAGAGGTTAGGGCTCTCTTGATTTTGTGTTCTTTGCCAGAAAGCTGGAATGGCTTGGTAATGGCTGTTAGTAATTCTGTTTCTGGTTCTAATACCCTAAAGTATGATGATGTTATTGGTGTTATATTGAGTGAGGAAATTCATAGGAAAAGCTCAGGGGCATCCACATCGGGTAGTGTATTGAACACAAAAAGCAGAGGCAGAACAAGAGATAGAGGAAACAACTCTGGAAATCATGGGAAATCAAGAGGAAAATCAAAGGGAAAGAGGTCTGAATCTAAAGGGCCAAATGATTGCTGGTACTGTGGAAAACTAGGTCATAAGAAGAAAGATTGTTGGTCTCGGAAGAAAGATCAAGGAGACAAAAATGATGGAAACAAGGAGGCAAATGTGGTAAGTAACAAATCTAAGGAGGATGCTTTTCTCTTGTCCTTAGAAAGTATTGATGATTCATGGGTTTTAGATTCTGGGGCTTCATTTCATGCTACACCCCATAGAAGTTATTTTGTTCATTATGTCCAAGGGGATTTTGGGCTAGTTTATTTGGGAGATAATGAACCCTGTCAGATTGTTGGAAAGGGAAAAATTAAGATTAAGTTGCAGAATGGGAATCATTGGCTACTACAAGAGGTAAGACATGTTCCAAGGCTGAGTAGGAATTTAATTTCAGCAGGGCAACTGGGTGATGAGGGTTGCATAGTTACTTTTAATGATAAAAATTGGAAGGTTTCAAAAGGTTCCTTAGTAGTAGCAAAAGGTGTGAAAGTAGGCACCTTATATCTTTGTACAGGTCAAACTGTTCCTTCTACTTTAATTGTTTCAGAAGATAATGAATGTTCAGGAACAGTGGCTGCAGTTGAGCAGGAAGAACATCAAACTATTGCTGTAGATTCTAACACAGCACTGTGGCACAACAGACTCGGGCACATGAGTGAAAAAGGTATGAAATTACTTCATTCAAAGAAAGTTTTACCTGGTCTGAAATGTGTCAATATGGATTTCTGTGAAAGTTGTGTTTATGGAAAACAAAAGAGAGTTAGTTTTGTGAAGAGTGGGAAGGAAAAGAAAAATGAGAGATTAGAGCTTGTGCATACAGATGTATGGGGACCAGCTCAGGTATCTTCCCTTGGTGGCTCTCTCTATTATGTTACATTTATAGATGATGCAACAAGAAAAGTATGGATTTATTTCCTTAGATAGAAATCTGATGTATTTCAAACTTTTAAGAAATGGAAATGCTTGGTTGAGAATGAGGCTGGTAAAAAGTTAAAATATCTCAGATCTGATAATGGTGGTGAGTATTGCAGCATAGAATTTGAAGAATATTGTTCCTCTAATGGTATTTGTAGGCAGAAAACTGTACCAAGGACTCCACAAGAAAATGGAGTGGCTGAATGCATGAATAGGACAATAATGGAGCATGCAAGGAGTATGAGGTTGCATGCTAGGCTGCCCAAAAATATGTGGGCAGAGGCAGTGAACACTGCTATTTATTTAATCAATAGAGGCCCCTCTACTCCTTTGGACTGTGGTATTCCAGAGGAAGCATGGAGTGGTAAGAAGGTGAGTTATTCTTTTCTCAAAACCTTTGGTTGTGAAGCTTTTGCACTTATAGATTTTGAAAATAGAACCAAGCTGGAAGCTAAGTCAAAGAAATGTGTATTTGTTGGGTATGGCATTGATGAATTTGGTTATAGGCTTTGGGATTTTGAAAATCATAAAATTGTAAGAAGCAGGGATGTCATATTCAATGAGAAAGTATTGTACAAAGATCTGTTGCTGCAGCATGAGAAGAAAGAAAATGACTATGTAGTACTGGATGATACTCCACAAGTTCATGTTCCAGTAGTTCCTTATGCTCTGCAACAATAGCAACAACAAATACCACACACCCCAGTGAGTGTTAGATAGTCAACAAGGCTAAGTAGACCTCCAGAAAGATTTTCTCCATCTTTGTATTCTATTCTGTTAACAGATGCTGGTTAACCTGAATGTTATAATGAAGCTATGCAGGTGGATACAAAGCTTCAGTGGGAGTCTGCAATGACAGATGAAATGGACTCTTTGCTGAAAAATTAGACATGGGATTTATGTAAGTTACCTGTAGGTAAAAGGGCTTTACAGAATAAATGGGTTTACAGGATCAAAGAAGAGGATGGAGGTACGAAAAGATTTAAAGCCAGATTAGTCGTAAAAGGATTTGCACAGAAACATGGTATTGATTTTGATGAGATATTTTCTCCAGTTGTTAAAATGACTTCTATTCGTACTGTTTTAAGTATTGTGGCTACTGAAGATTTGCATTTAGAGCAGCTTGATGTTAAAACAGCCTTTCTTCATGGTGATTTGGATGAAGAAATATATATGGTTCAGCCACAAGGATTTGAGGTCAAGGGTAAGGAGAATTTGGTGTGCAGATTGCAGAAAAGTTTATATGGCTTGAAGCAAGCACCTCGGTAATGGTATATTAAATTTGACACTTTTATGAATGGGCATGGATATAGTCGGTGTCATTCTGACCATTGTGTTTATTTTAAGAGGTTGGATGATGACAGCTACATTATTTTATGTTTATATGTTGATGATATGCTTGTAGCTGGGTCTAACATGGATCACATTAAGGGGTTGAAACAACAGTTAGCAAAATCTTTTGCTATGAAGGATTTGGGGGCAGCAAAACAAATCCTTGGTATGAAAATTTGTAGAGATAGGAAAAATAGGAAATTGTCTCTATCTCAGGCTAATTATATTGAGAAGGTGTTGCAACGTTTCTCTATGGAAAATGCCAAAGCTGTCAGCACACCTTTGCCTGGTCATTTGAAATTGACTAAGGATATGTGTCCCAAGACACCAGAAGAAGAGACTAAAATGTCTAAGGTACCTTATGCTTTAGCTGTAGGGAGCTTAATGTATGCTATGGTATGTACTAGGCTAGATATTGCACACGCAGTGGGAGTCGTTAGCCATTATATGAGTAACCCTGGTATTGAGCATTGGAATGCAGTCAAATGGATTCTCAGATATTTGAGAGGCACATCCAGTAAGTGTTTACACTTTGGGGGTTCTACTACTACTGTACAAGGCTATGTTGACTCAGATTTGGCAAGAGATATAGATAGCAAGTGGAGTACTACAGGTTATATATTTACTGTTGGTGGGACAGCAGTGAGTTGGATTTCTAGACTACAAAAGGTGGTTGCTTTATCCACTACAGAGGAAGAGTATGTTGCTGCTACAGAGGCAGCCAAGGAGATGATATGGCTTCAATTCTTCGTGGAAGAATTGGGACATCCACAAAAGGATAATTTTCTACATACAGATAGCCAAAGTGCCATTCATCTTGCAAAGAATTCTGCTTTGCACTCAAAGACAAAACACATACAGTTGCGGTACCATTTCATTCGATCAGTTTTGGATGATAGACAGTTAAGGCTGGAAAAGATTCATACTGATGATAATCTAGCAGATATGTTTACAAAGGTAGTAACAAGGGAGAATTTGAACTCATGTTCAGCTTCAGTTGGTCTTCTAGACTGACCAAAATAAAGAAACAACTGAGTCCAAGGTGGTTCAATCCAATGGGTGCCTCATGTGGGTAGCGGTATTGCTACAGGATCAGTCTCCAAGTGGGAGGTTTTTTTAGTATAGTGTGGATACTGATCAGTCACCAAGTGGGAGATTGTTAGCTTGTGGTGACTAATCAGGAAAGTACTGTACATTTTTCCTCCTGACCTCACCGGGGTTTGGGGCCGGGCCGGGCCGGGCCCCGAGCGGGGGTTTGGGGGCAGCAGCCCCCAAGAGCAGGGGTTCGGGGGCGCAGCCCTCGAGGAAAAAATTTTTGAGGCCGACTACTTTTTTGGCCATTTGGGCTGACTACTTATAACTCATTCTAACCCTAAAGCGAAAAAATATTGTATAATATGGCTTAGGGTTAGGGATTTTTATGATGTATGATTTTAGTACTTGCGGCAGAATTGGGCTGTAAGGGATTACGGATTGTAATCAGGTTGTAATCACTGGATAATAATAATATTGGACTCGCTGTTGGTGGACGTAGCCCAGGGATTGGGTGAACCACGTTAAATCTGTGTGTCTTGTGTTCTATTCTATGTGGTTTATTATTTTCTGATATTAGTTATATTTGCACATAATTGTTATTTCTGCCTTGTTAATCCTAACATGGGGATCAAAACCTTTCAAATCATAATATTCCCATGCAAAAATATCATTGAATTCTTGACATAGTGAGACAAAAGCCTGCTTTTCTTGCTGGGTACATACCTTTCCTAGCTTGAGGAACCTATCCTTGAATATCTCAACAAGCTGGTAATGTTCCTCTTTCATTGGCATGCTTGCTTTATCTCCTCTGAGCTGGTCATCAAAGTTAAAAATGGACTCAAGGGTGACTAATCCCTTGGGTAACTTATTAGTTTTCAATTGTAACATCTGAGCATTATACTGGTG
Source organism: Chamaecyparis obtusa (assembly GCA_027943335.1). Taxonomy (NCBI): domain Eukaryota; kingdom Viridiplantae; phylum Streptophyta; class Pinopsida; order Cupressales; family Cupressaceae; genus Chamaecyparis; species Chamaecyparis obtusa. Next base: position 30,895 of record BSBK01000129.1, read on the forward strand.
AGCAAACTTATTCTGATTAACTTTAGAGAATTCAGCTTCTTTTATCAAAAAATTGAATATTTGCTCATCATTTCCAAAGACTTTCCAACTTACCTAATTATCTAGTATTGAGGGTCTCACAAGAACTCTTACATGCTACATTTCAGTGCTTGTGACTTCCTTAGGAATGTCATATTCAGCTCTCATGGCAGCCAACTTGTCTGCTTGTTTGTTCTGATTTCTTGGGATGACAATTAGATTAAAAACACAAAATCCCTCTATCAAATCCCAAACCTTGTTCTTATACATCTTGAGCATATAATTCTTAGTGAGATTAGTACCACAAATTTGATTAACTACTAACTCACTATCACCCATAACCTTCAAACACTTGATTCCTTTTTTTCTGTCCCATTCTAAACCATGAATCAAAGCCTCATACTATGTTGTATTATTAGTGCAACTAAAAGAAAAATGTACAGTAGAGTAATACCTTTTCCCTTATCATGAGATCAAGATAGCTCCTCCTCCTGAACCAATTCTACTTCTAGCACCATCAAAGACCAACTGCCATAGCTCATCATTTTGTTTTTCTAGATTCTCATCCTCTTTCTTCATCAAATTTGGTATTATTGTACCTTCCTCATGAATGGTATACATCCTTATACTAGAAATTTCCATATTCCTAAAAGGATCATCTTCTAAATCCCTTTTAGCCCATTCATCCAAAATAATATTTGGAATGTGTTTAGTAGTTGTCTCGGGCTCAAAATCAATAGGATCTTGTTCATGGAACATTAGATTGGAATTTATGGGGCTAGGTGTATAGGATTCAACATAATTTTTTGCAAAGTCTTTAAACTTGATTTTGACCCTTGTACCATATCTGGTTTTAAAGTATAAATGAGACCAATCTATAGAAAGGTATCCCCCCAACCTAGCAGTGAAATATCTGCTTAAACAAATAGCAAAGTAGGGAGGCAAATCAATAACATAGACATCTTAAGGAATTGAGAAGTTAGGACATTCATGTAAGGTGAGGCTTAGGTCTTTAATGACTCCAACTATGCTAACTGATGACCTGTCTAACTAAACAATAGGCATGTCTAGTGGCTCATAAGACAATCCTAGGATGTTTGCTAACTACTTGGATATCACTGAACTACTTGCCCCCAAGTCAATCATACAGTTATGTACCAAAAACTTCCCAACAACAAGAGTAACATAGAAAGGATGGGGTTTAACCTGTGGAGCAATGGTGGGCTGCAAGCTGCCTTCTCTATTCTATTGGTTTCCTTGAAATGCTTCAGCCATCAAGACTCTAGGCTACTCTAAAACATTCTCATTATTTAAAGAAATCCTAGCCAAAGCATTAAGCGTTAATTCCTTTTCCCCAAGAATGGCTAAAGTGTCTATCATAGGCACACTTATGGAAGTTTTCTTCATTTGTTCAACAATATTGAAAGATCATAATCTCACCTTTGGTTGTCCTTTTTCTGTAGTAACTTCTAGTTGGGTTGATACCAACTGTGTTGCTACTTTGGTTGTCTCCTTGACCTCCTTTGACTGACTTTGAAGTGAGGTTTTAGTATCTTTGGGTTTTGAGGCCATAACTGGAACTTGTTAACTGGTAAAGGCTGGTTGTTCAGCATCCAAAGCCTTCTTCTTGGACCTTATGTTGGCTACAACTGAAACATAGCTCTAGTTATCATTTGGGGAAAATTTGACCCCACAAAACTCCTCCTTTTGGAAATTAACAAGTTCCACCTCTAGTGTATTGAGCTCATTTGAGGTAGAAGGTTGGCCTTGTTGAATCTTTGATTCTTGTGGCATCTCATGCGGGATCATAACATTGTTTTGCACTATGAGTGCTTGGCCATAACCATTGGGACATGTCCCTTGAATGTGTTGTTGATTACATGGATAGATCCACTAGTATTCTTGTGCCATATTGTTCTGAGCTACAGGAACAAGCTCTCTAGAAGCGCTAGGAATATTAGGATTGTAGGGTTGGCTGGCCTTTTGATTGTAGCTTCTTTCTTTTCCTTGTTAGCATGCTTCATATTGGGGCCTATTTTTTTGGTATTGTGCTTGATAGGGGGCTTGGTAAGGCTATTGATAAGGTTGCAACTATTTCCTTTTAAGGTTGACCGGCTCATTAGAAACATACTGCAAGGTCTTTTTAATATCTTTCAAATCTTGGGACTGGTCAATAGATGGAATGACAACCTACTGGGAAGGAGTTGGGATAGGTGAGATAGATTCCAAAGCTATGATTACTTCTGGGATAGGATGAAGTTTGGGAAAGATAGGCATTTGAGGCCTTGGGGCTATCTTTCTAGCTTGTATGAGACTATTCTCAACCCTTATAGCAAGGTCATAAGTTGTTGGTAAGTTATCCCCTCCCATAAACTGGATCATGACAGAGATATCATTGTCGAGTGCCCTTAAATAGTATAGGAAAGCATGTTGTCTTGAGGGCCTGACCGTTGTCAGTATCCTATTCGAAGTCCTTTGGAACCTAAAATTGAAATCCATCATATACTCCCAGGGTGCCCTCTTAATTGTGGTCAGATGTTTAACTAAAGAGAGATGGTTAGACTTATCTTCAAACTAATTAGTTAAGGCTTGACCCAACTCATCCCAGCTAGTTATGGCATTGACCACTAGACCTCTAAACCATTGCAAAGATTTTCCTTTGAGGGATGCTTCCAACAACCTCATAGCTACATTGTCTTGAGTTGTATTGTGGAGGGCATAGAGGGATGCAACATCTCTTATATGCTCAATAGTGGAGGTTTGATCCTCTTCTATAAAAATAGGTAGTCTCTTAAGGGATGATATAGGTATGTCATTATGTTGTTGCAAATTCAATGGGCTACCTTGATTAAAAGCCACAAAAGGATTATTTCTAGCCATTGGAGGGTTTAGGGGAGCTTGAACTACTGGTATTGCTTGCACAGGTGGGATTATGGTAGTGCTTGCAGGGATATGAATGGGATTTGTAGATTGGGATGCACTAGATTGGGTTGCCTTGGTCCTCTTCTTAGATGATGGAGCTCTGCATAAACAAAAGGATTATTTCTCTACCTAGTTGGAATCCCACTCATAACCTTAAGTGTTGATCTGCATGAAACAAGATTAGAGTCACCAGGTATGATATCAAAATATAGTTACTTCTCATACCAAACAATAACCCACATAGAATCACTTAATAAATCAGACTCACTGAGTCTCTTGTCCCACTGGGCATGCCAAAAAAATTTGTCACTAAGGATTGCACCCAAATGCGCTAAGTATGAACCTAGTAATCCTGTGAAACATGGGACTACTTTCAGGTTGTGGGTAACCTATCAGAAAGTAGACCTTTAGATTAGGGGTCTGCTTCCCCTTGAATCACCTTAAAACTTAATTGACTTTAGGAGGAAAGGGGGAGAGAGTGCGTGAAACTAAATGACTAAAAATAAACTTAAACTAGGTGATCCACCAAATTGATAAAAGATTCACAATTGAAACGAGCTTACAAGACAACTGAAAACAAAACTTCAACTCACAGCTTGCCCCTTTTGTATTGAACCTTTTTAGAATTAATAAGGTACTTAGGATATGAGGAGGGAAAAGTTTCCACAACCCAAAACCCAATTCTGTACACAAATTAAAACTCTAAGACACAAAACAATCCTCTGAATATTTGATTGAATTAATATGCAAATTAAGGATAGAATATATCACAATGATCTTGGCATACAACTCAATAGAAAACCGATAAAACCAGAGAGACAAGAAGGACTGCTTTTGTATTCACTACAAAGAAGAAGCTTACAACTGTGTATCTCAAAGGTACAACACTCTCATACAAGTGAGGAAGAATGAAGAGCTAACCTCAATCACCTAAGTGAGAGGTATATAAAACAAAACCTAAGAATCTGCATTCATGACCCTCAACCTCACCAAAAATGGAAAAATATGCATTTAGGGCCCATCAAGATGCCTCTCAAATCCGGATGTCAGATTCCCAGATTTGTAGGGGTAAGGGGGAAAGGTGAAAATCCTAAAAAAGATAAGCCATTAAATTCTAACCTATCCCCTCTAAATCATGCTCTATAAATGATATTCTCACAAATGATTTATAGAACATCATTGTCAGAATTTACAATAAAATAAGCAATGATTTTTATTTAAATACCTCCCAACACTTTGAATATATGTGGATTTTAATTATATTTTAAGAATAGTTCTCAACCCAATTTAAATTAATTAAAAAGGGGAAAACATATTCAAAAATATTTACATCTCTTAAATTAAATCCACCTTGTAAAATACCCTCACATAATATGACCCCTTACAACCTTAGCATCAAATATTAAATATTTAATTAATAAAGTTTCTCAACCCAAAAGAAGGGGAAAAACTTATTAAGTAAACAATATTATCTTGGGAAAACCGATCCAAAAAGAATATGGAAGATGCCAAAACATCTACCCTTCACTGCTGCAATTTGGGAAAGTTTCATTTGACATGGCTTTTCGCTTGTGAAATCGAGCTCGAACTAAAAACCTCTTGGCCTCTTGATCTTCATGGAATTATGATTCAAGGTAGGTTTCACTTGTTCAATCTTCATGTTTTTCAATCTCTTTGCATTTCTGATTCATTGTATCTCTGCATTTGAAAGCACTGCATGATAGCATCTCTTTGTGATATTTGATTATTTGAACCACATGGATTAACCACTGATTTTTATTTCTACTTTAAATTTAATGCCATTGTATTTTCTGTTAAGGCATCATGTATTTGACTATGGGTCGATGACCTACGGGTTAGGGCATCGCATTTTTGTTTAATTAAATTCACTATTTATGATTTGTGGCATCATGTTTCATATTGTCTTTTGCTCACTGTCTGGATTCATTGAGACCCCAAGAGTTTGAGGGCAGCATGCCTTTTATATTTGAATTCATTGCTTGGGGAAACTTAATGACCCACGGCTAAGGCGTCAATGCATTGTTTCTCTTTTTTGAACCTTGGTGACCCGTGGGTTCGAGTACGTTGTTTAATCCATGGCACCATTGTCACTAGCTTTATGTTATGCTTCAATGGCCCGTGCTTGTTGATTGTTGCTATCATTGTGCTTATCCATGGAGCTTGTGAACAAGCTAGGGTATCCTCATGGTTTCTAATGTTCACTATCTTGATTTATGGGGCTTGTGAACTTTGGAACAGGTCATATTCATATTGCTTGATTGTTCTTACTATTGCTTGTTGCTTTGGTTCTTGCAATGTCTTCTTGTTGGATGATCATGTGGATAACCCACAAGTTGAATGCAATGTATTTCCTCCACTGGTATTTTTTGTTTCCACTAGGGGTCATGAGCTTGAAGAATTAGGTATTGTTCTCACAAACATACGATGCTTACTCTTTTTCCATTGATGTTGAGGGGCTATTAATTGTAGTTGCTATGCCTCATATGTTGATTGTCTAGATCTCATAGGCTAAGGAATCATTACTGCTCATTGCTTTTTGTACACTGCTATGTATTTCATGAAATATCTCGGTCATCAGTATATGCTTTTATTCCTTTGTATGAAGACTCAGTGACCCATGAGCTAGGGAATCACTTGCTTCCGGTTTGAGCTCATTGTTGCATTGTATTCTACTATTTTAACACTGTGCTTGTTTCTTTGATGACTCATGAGCTAGCTCTTCATTGTTGCTTGTGTGATCTCTACTAATTTGAAGATTGTGTACCTTTTCCATGTATAGCCTGTAAGAAAGCTTTAGTTATGTTTATTCATGGTGCCATGCATTTCTTCCATTAACTAGTGTTCTTGCATCTTTATCACAACCCGTGAACCTAGGGCATCATGTACCATACATTTGCTGGCACATTTTTTTGTATGCACATGAAATTGTATTCACTGTTTAGATTGGGGCCAAGAGCCATAATATTGCATCATTATTTAATATTTTTTTGGTGCCATTGTTTTTTGTCAAGATGTTCACTGATTCATGGTACCCATGTTTGAACTATGGCATCATTGACATGTAACAGTGCTTACTTACTGGTTGTATTTGTTGTTGAGAGATATTGTATTGCTCCATTGGACTGTGCCCTCTAAATTTGTATTTGTAACTTATTTGGGACAGTCACCATTGATTTAATAGATCATTTTATGAGGATCCTTGTATTGTTGTTGATTGTTCATTGATTCATGACATTGCTATGGATCCATCTAATAGTGCATTGACCGGTGCTCATTGCATGACTACATACTTTCTTGATGCTAGTCCATTACAATGATTGCATTCCTTTTGATAGTACCATTTAAATCTCTTTTGAAGCAATATTATTGTTTTTATTATGCAATCATATCATTTACTAGCACTATCACATCAGTGATGATGATGTCATTTTATTATAATGATTAAAATTTTATTGGCTCAAGGCACATAAACTGTGAAAACTTCATTAATCCATTAGATTTGTACCTCAGTTGATGCATTCACTTTTTTATTTGTAGCCCCCTTTCTATAGCTCAAAATGAAGATTTGAATACTTGTATGCCATGAATACATGATAGGACTAAATGTAGATTTGTGTATATTTTCTCCATTCTGATTTGATTTGACTCATTATGTTGATGGGCATGGTGGATGGCTATTGTGGTTGCATCATGATGTCACAACAACACCAAAAGAAACAGCAACATCTAGTGTTTTTGTTGCATGGTTTGGATGTTGTAGACACCATAGTGATTCATCAGGTGTTCATGTAGCCATTCTCACTTCTTCCAGTGTTGATTTCTTTTCTGCACTTTCATGCTTTCTTTCTTTACTATTTTGTCTTTATGATCTTTGAATGCTCCATTGATACTTCTACTTCACCGACTACTTCCCTCACATAGGCTAGTCCTCGATCATGGTGCATATGCTGATTATGGGTGCTATTGGCCTTTGATGTGGTCTTTATCAAGGAAATTTGAGGTTTTCCCGACAGAGCCCACATTACAGGGTAACATTATTCATCACCTCCCAGCACTTTTGGATTGTTGTTGTAGAGATAATCTTTGTACTTGGAGGATGGTCCTTTGGAAAGACCATTTTCTCAGTACTTTGATTATCTAAATGAGGCAAACAAAAATGAATTATATTCTTCTGTATCTACACATGGAACAAACAAGTTAGTAAAATATGGTATTTTCTTCCTCCTGCAACATCTTTCTGAGTGCACATGCCCTGTAGCATAGCCCTTTTTAGAAGTGTGTGACTAATTACAAATATGCATGCTTGTATATGAGGGTAAGTCTTAGGATATCATGAATTTCTTAGATCCATTGGGTCTAAACCCCATCTTTTTCCTCTTCTCTGCAAATTCTGGGTCACAGGAGCATACTGGACAAAACTGGATCAACACTTCATCACCACGCAATGTCTGGTACCCTTGTATTTTATGTTCATCAATTTTATGTATGTCTATACTCATTTATACCTTATTGAAATTTGGCTATGCTCATGGCCTGTGTGAGCCCAGATGATCTTATTTTCTAGTTCTTTCCTTTGTACAAAGATAGAGGGAAGACCTTGTGAAAAAAAAATTGTGATAGAGGGAAGACCTTGTGAAAACATTTTAGTTAGTAAAGGACATGGTCGAGGTTTGGTTGGAGCATGTCACTAGTGTCCTTGCTAATGTAGAGAGTTATGAATGGTGGTTTTAGTCTTTGAACTGGATTTCATCTTTTCACATGCTAGTGGAGCATGATAGCATGTGTTCCCAAATGGGGGTTATTGTTGCTGAGTGGAAGGAGCTTAATATTATTAAAGAAAGATATAAGAAAGTTTTTATAGTGAAGACTATTGTATTTGTTTGATTTTTCTCTGATCTGATTTTGGCACTTTGCCATTGTGGAAAAAAGGGGGAGAGAAAGTGAAAAATAAAAACATTAATGAAGTATCTACCCAAAGCGAGTTTTTGGATTACTTGGAGTTTTTATGTTTTTTTGTTGTTTTGTCATCAATGCCAAAGAGGGAGATTTTGAAACATATTGAGATGTCATTGGCATTATTTTGATTGATGTTAAAACCTTCATACCAGTTACTTAGTGATATCTGTTGGTTGTTGGCAATTTTGGTTGGATGTTTGTGGTTGAGAGTTACACATCAATATTTTAGTATGCCCAATTTTTGTGTAGGGTGTTGGGTGTACTTATTTTGATTAAATAAAATTAGGTTTTGAAAGGACTTGAAACCTTGTACAAAGAGCAATGAAAGATATAGAAATGAAAGATCATAAAAAAATAACTATGGAACACCACCAAACAAACCAAAGGAACAAACCAAAGTTCCCTCTAAGTGGACCAAAAACCAGCCAAGCAAACCACAAAAAAGGGACAATCAAGATTTACATTTTGGCCCATCCTTATGAGAAGGTAAAGACATATCAAATGAAGGTTTGGAGGATTTGACTTTTTTTCCTTTAACTAATTTCCATCCATCCTCCACCTTCTTGAAAGCCTTCTGCCAATCCAAAGATAAACTAGAAGAGCCCACTATATGGCAAGCAGCATCAGCATCCATAGAAGAGATAGGGAAAGCACCACAACCAATCCCCAAAACCCTCCTAGATGAAACATGGGCAGAAATGCCCACAACATCAGAAGATAAGACATCTAAACCAGGGACAGCATCAATAGTAGCAATATAAATAGAAATAGTAGCACCAGGGACAACATTCTAACTTAAAGCCACATCAAGGATAGCATTCATATCATTAGAGACAGTATCAAAAGAATCTACCACAATATGATCAGTCTGAGGAGAGCAAGTAGCCACACCCCCATCCTTGGAGACTTTTTGAACTGTATAATGGTGGTCAAAAACCCCAAACCACCAAGAAGGTGATTTCTTTGATCTGGTCTTATCATAAGAACACTGCACAACAAGATGTCCAGTCTTGTGACATTTCCTGCATTTGAATGGTATACCCTCGTAATCAAGATTCTAGGTCCAAGATCCCTTTGAAGAAGACAAGGTTATCTTCTCAAGGAGACCCAAAGAAACATCAACCTCCACAAGAATACAAGCATATGTCATCTTAAAAACATCAGAAGATTCTAAATCAACCATCTGGAAATCTCCAATGGCCTCCCCCACAAATTCCAAAACTAGATCCTGTTACAAGTAGTAGTTGTCGTTGCACCAAAAGATCGACCTATTAATGCCTGATACAACCACTAGACTTATAGAACATAGGAGGCTATTAAACCATGTCATGAATCCTAAAGGGAGATGTTGGCAGTTAGTCCAACAATCCCCCCCTCAGCGTCACCCAAGGGGATTCGAACCTGTGACCAAGATCTGATACCACTTGCTACAAGTAGTTGTTGTTGTTGCACCAAAAGAGCAACCTATTAATGCCCAATACAACCACTAGACTTATAGAACATAAGAGGTTGTTAAACCATGTCACAAATCTTGAAGGGACACATTGGCGGTTAGTCCAACAAATCCAGCCAAAGATGAAGGAGAAGATTCAACAATCTTACCCAAACAAATATTTTATTAAAGGATTCAGAAAGAGGATCAAACCCCTGATACCGATGTTTGGCCATCAGGGGGAAATGCTCCTCCCAAGAGAAATAATTATTACACAAGATAGTATTCCTATCTGTAGAATTTTCAAATTTCACAATAAAAAAACCCCTTGCCACAGGGTAAATCTAAATTGTATCAGTTACAATGGGCTCCCAATGTTTGGAGATCCATGCATGTAAATATGGAAGAGAGGGCCAAAAACCCCTAAACTTGAAAATAGCAGCACTAGAATAGAAATCCTCTGCAGTTTTAAAGATTTCATCAATAGTATCAGCATCAAGATTAACCACAATGGGTTTACCTACAAAAATAGGTTGCATCGAAGGATGAGAAGCCCCACACCTAGTAGAGGCAAGACCATTGATACCCACTTCAAATGTAGCCACATCTACATAAGAAATCACAGAGCTCCCCAAAGCCACCTGGGACTTAGAAGGACCCGACTGGGAAAACCCTAGCAAAGACCCAGAAAAAGAAGCTTCCTTTTGAGAAAGACCAGAAATGGGTCTTACACCAGACATTGCAAGAGTAGGAACAGTGGCACTAGCAACATACACATTCAAGACACCAGTAGAAAATGCATCTAGAACACCAGCAAAATGGCCCAGTGCAGATGCAGGGACTTGAGCGAGAGTGGTAGAAGTTTGAATCGCGTGAGCAGGAGTGGGAGCAGTCATCATGGGAGTGCTACTTGTTTCTACTAATGAAATACATCTTTTGGTACATCTGTATATTTTGGTGATTATAGTTGCATTGTGTTTCTTTCATTTTTTGTTGACTATTGTGCTTACAGAGTTCTCCTAGGTGTTCTTGCTACCTGGACTTTCCTACAACTCATCAGATGGTTTTGGTATAGTGATCATATCTTGATTTGGATAGTTCTTATCCATCAGTTGGTTCAGAAGGTTTGTTGATCAAGTCATGGACTTGATTGTGGTGTTCTAATTGTAATACCCCAAAAATGGGCTATAAGTTCATTGACCTCCTACATCATCAAATCGAATGAAATCGACATCGAAGTCCTAACCTAAGGCACATCTGAACATCATCGAATCCTAATTGCTTATCTTAAATTCTACATCGAGGAATATTCCTAGCAATATTCCTAATTATCTTGATTAAATTTAATTTAATGATTATTTGGCGATAAATCCTATTTATCCTAAAGTTTGATTAATTGAATATTCTCAATATTTAATTAATTGATTTAATTATGCCACTTAATTATTTAATTGAATTTAATTGTATTTATTCCTAAGTATTATTATTTAAATTTGACAATAAATCAAAATTCCTATCATTAATTGATTAAATTCTTATTTAATTAATTAAATTCAAGTTGTCATATTTGATGATATTATTTTTGAATAAAAGTTTGACAAATAATTGATTAACCTATAAATCAATTGTTTTATTTTTCAAAATCAGTTAAGTTGGAAATAAATCACTTTATTATTAATTAATTCATATTAAATCATGCACAATCAAGAAAAGCAGACAACTATCAATTATCAATTAAATATAAATTCTATTTTGAGTTAGACTCTATTTTTTGCATGTTTTTGTGAGTTAATTATTCTTTATAATCAGATAACTCAAAAATCAAGCTGAGTTAATCTGAGTGATTTATGGCTTTTATTCATGCACCTCCAAAGCCCTGGATTTCTATAAAATCAAGGCTCATCTCATCTCAAATCATCTCATAATTTTGCAAACTCATGCTGGAAAATTGGTATCTGGAGAATCAAAGCTTCTTTGCGAATCAACAACTTTGTGAGATCATTCATATTTTAGCATATCATTGTTAGATTAATTGTATTGCCTATCAGTTTTTCATCTTAGATTCTAGATTCATATCAGTTTTGATCATATCATTGTATAGAAAATTTAAAAAAATAGATTAATTGCATTCACATTTCATATCAGTTTTGCATTCAAATCCTTCATTTAGGTGTCGTCAAGGTCACTGATCTCGATAACAATCTGAGAACATCAAACTCGCACCTATTAGAAGGCAGTAAATCACCTGGTTAGTTTAGCTTTCAATTCATTGCAGCTTTCATTTTTGCTAACCTCTAATGTTTTACTGAAGTGTTGTGTCTACAGAATAGATACAAAATTCACACACACATTTCTGGCGCCCACCGTGGGGCCCTGAAATGGGTTTCCCTTCATTTCTATCAATTTTCTATCTTTTGAGGCTAAGGGTTTCAAGGGTTCTGGTATACTCTATAGGACGTTATTTTTTGTTTCTTTTTTTTGCCTACAAAAAAAAGAAAAAAAAAATTTTGGCACTTTTTCTATCAAAACTGCGATTTTTAATTATTTGTCTGTGCTTCCATACATCTCTGCACGGATTCTCGCGTGAGATTTTTCATCATTTCGCATGAAGTTTTTCTGGTTTCAGTACTTCCTCACGTCAGACTTCATCTTTTGTCACATGAGACCGTACTTCCTCGCGTGAGATTTCATCCTTCGTCATGTGAGACCGTACTTCCTCACGCGAGATTTCATCCTTTGTCGCATGAGACCGTACTTCCTCACATGAGATTTCATCCTTCGTCATGTGAGATAGTGTTTCCTCATGCGGGACCACATCCTGACTCACGCAAGATTTTGCTACAGAGATAGAATTTGTGAATCTATACTTTCAGATTATTGATTTCTAACACTTACGATTTGCTGTTGATTTGTCTTGATTTTGTAGTTTTGGATGTGTGCTAAATTTTGGATTGCAGAGCATTGGACCTAAGGTAATCTTCTTAGCTGATAAGACTTCAATTTTGGATCTAAAATGAACATCTCATGTGTCTAGCTTGAGTGACTTTTATTGCTTTCCTATCACAGACTTCATTTGGGCTATAAAAATGAACATAGTTTTCTTTCAGCATCTTTGTTACGTAGTAATTAGGCCCCATGAACACTATTTTTGGATCTTGAGAGAGTGGGTTTCCAGCAAGTGAAGGATCCCTTTTAGGTGGGGAGGAGACTGAGGGAGTCTCACGTTCCACTAGATCCGTGTGTTTTCAATTTTTGATCAAGGCATTCTCTCTTCAGAGAGGTTGATAGATCATAAGGGGTTGACGTCATAGATCTTTGTGAGATAATCTTAGTCTTAGCATGTCATATTTATTTGTCTACTTTGTTTGGGTTAAAAGTGAAAAGGCTAGGGGATTATGCTCTACTTCCTTTTTGGATAGTACCAAAAACCCAAATCCTTGAATCTGGAACTAGTCTCCATGTGGTATATCTTGTGAGTCACCTTTAGAGAGGGTTAACCATAGTGGACGTTCCCTTAATTGGGTCAACCACATTGATGGAACCTCAAGCGATAACAGCCATTTTCACCATGGTAGTGACAGCCGTTATATAAATGTCCTTGTGGAAGAAATCCTCATAGGTGTGGTTCATTGTTGGGTTGTCAGATCTCCCTAGTAGCTCCTGATTGATTAAATTCTCAAACTGTGTCAAAACCCTAGTGTGCTAGGATTGGAGTTCACCCCTTTGGATCATAAAAGTTGCAGAGTCAAACCATTACTAAAAACCCTAGAGAGGCCAAATTTTCATTTTTATAGGGTATATGTGCGTTATTGCAAAACATTTTGGAACATACACAATTAGCACTTCTGAGGATTAGAACGAATAAAATCACTTGATTATTCATGCGCAAGGTTGCTTTTGCCCTTGTTCATTGTTTTTAGACATGCTTGAAATCACTTGCTTGCTATTTTGTGTGCTTGTTTATCTATCTGGTTACTGAAAATGAACAAATCTATTACAATCCTCAAATCTGGACATTGAAATTTGCAAACAATCTGAAACTAAAAACCCTAAATTTGCAAAATTTGAAGTGAAATTCCTTTCTGGAGTCAAAATTCATCTCAAGAGGTCAGAAAGTCATACGAGTTTCTATCAAGTGTCATTTCATTACTACCCATCTGTCATATGGTAGAGAACCCAGTGTCATACGAGTCTTTCTGCCAGTCAAATTCAAAAAGTCAAATCCTGCTAGCAACTGTCGTGCGAGTTTTGCAATTGTCATACAAGTTTCTGGACTATTGTTTCATAGCATACCCACTATCGTACAATCTTTTCAACTATCATTTCATAGCATACCCACTGTCGTACGAGTCTACAGAGTGTCATTTGAGAAATTTTTGAAAGTTGTCAGAAAATTGTCAAAATTGCCAGATATTTAGCTTTTTTAGCCTATTTCTAGAATCTGTCGAACAAATCACTATGTCAAGAATAGAGAAGTATCTATTGAGAATCCAATAATTTTCCTAAAGTGGCCTTTTGAATCTGATTCAGCCTTCTATTTAATCAATTTGAGTCCTTTTCATCTTGTGTCAAAACCTTGTCATAACTATCAATCTTCAATCAATCATCAAAATGACTAAGTGTTGTGATATCTTATCCGCTATCTTTTGGGAAATCTACCCATACATCTAGGGTACAGCATCCTTCACCCACATCTAATCAAATCTTCAAATCAATCAAACCTTGACAAGGTTGCATCATTTGATCATCTTGATTCAATTCATTCTTCAGTCATCTAGATCTTATTCTTTTGTTTCACTCAAAGTTGATGGTGGAAACTAGAGCTTCCTCACACAAGAAATCTGGAGAAGCATCCCAGACCTTACCTATAACCACTACCAAGGGTCCAACTCTTGAGAAACTCTACAATTTTGGTCTTTACGAAGACGATGGTCTTGGAAACTTTCGATTGAAAACTGGTTACATACCTCCTCCATCAACTCACGAAGGTACCCAGCAAACCCCACATCAATCTATTCCAGGGAGTCCACAAACTCCTACCATGTCTCAAGCAGGGACAAACTTTGGCTCTCAAAGAACTCAATCTCAACATGGTGCGGATCAGGAACCCACGCCTGAAGAAATTGCTCAATATCAAAATGATGATAACTTCAAATGAATGATGAAGCATTTCTTGAAAGAAGATAGAGAGGCATACTTTTTACAATTAGCTCATCAAGGAGCTACGCTTCCTCCTAATTTTAATGTCAAAGCTATCATCACACATGAGGAAGAAAGTTTGATAACGGCCATGATGAAATAGATACATGCTTTACAAGTCAAACTGAATCAACTCAAAAAAGAGAAGGAACCCAAAGAGTTCTCCATGGAGGCTCTATGTCCTTTTCCATTTGACAAAGACTTGTACATGCTGCCATTTCCAAAAAGAGTGGAGATGCCAAAGTATGATAATTATGATGGACACTCAAATCCTCAAGATCATGTTAGAGAATTATATACACAAACAATGGAATTCATGCACGAACCAACCTATCTGATGCATCTCTTCCCTCAATCTCTAGGAGGAGCGGCCATTCTATGGTTCTCTCGATTACCTTCCACTATCAAAACTTTTGAGGAATTGATCAAATTGTTTTATTAGCAATACTCCTACAATATTCAACATCGAGTCACCATGATTGATATCTGTAATCTCAAGCAATATCCAGGAGAACCTTTCCTAACATTTCTCAAGAGATGGAGGAAGAAGTTCTCTCTATATGCCAGACCTATTCTTGAAATAGAAAAACTGGAAATCTTCATCAATAACCTTGTTCTAGAAATCAATTATCCTCTACAAATGCAAGATCATACATCTTTTGATAAGATGGTGGATAATGCTATCAAAATTGAAAAAGTGCTTGTGAAAAAAGGAGAAATCAAACTTCAGAAAGACAAGTATGAATCTGGGTCCAGTTCTAAAGACAAGAACAAAAATTGGAACAAGAACAAAGGCATCATCACAGATGGCATTGTTGATGCTATCTGTGCCCCATCAAAGGCACCAGCCTACAACCTAACTCTTGGTTCCCAAGCCATTAAAGCTTTAGAACAAAAGTCATCTGAACCATTTCAAAAGAAGCTAGAATACAAATCTTGGGATAAACAGTGAAATTTCACTCCTCTTGGAGAATCTTTAGAATCAGCTATGAAAACTCTACTAGCTGATAACATCATCTCTTTGCCAGCAATCCGACCACCTGATTCTGAGCCTAAGCCAAAATGGTGGAGAGAAAATGAATTTTGTGATTTCCATTGAGGTAAAGGTCACAAAACTAATAAATGCTTTCGGTTGAAACACACCATTCAAGATCTGATCGATAGGGGAGACATCACAGTTGACAATCCTAAGAGCAATAATGATCATATAGCATTCACAAAACCATTTCTGCAACATGGTCAAGGAGTTTCAACTTCTCAGCCTAATATGGGGGCAAAAGTCAATTATGCTTACCCTGGAAATAATGCTACCATCAATATGGTTGAACCCTGTCTCTCAGAGCATTGCAATGTCATCACAATTGTAAGAAGAGATAGATAAAATCAATCCACCAATGCAGTTACTTGATCACAAGCCCAAGCACATCTGAAAGGACAAATCCCAAATTCATCAAATGTTCCTAAGGTGCCCTTTAATCTTTCATCTGCTCCTAAATAGAAGGATACTTCCAAATCTTCCAATCCAAAGGATACAAGGCCTACATCTTATAGCATTGTTCAACAACTCCAGCACACTAATGCCAAAATCTCCATGTTTGAGTTGCTTCGAATATCTCTAGCTCACAGAGCCATACTAGACAAAGCTTTGCTCAGTTCCAATGTTCCTGATGACCTTGATTTAGATAGGTTCCAGACTATGGTTGGACATCTTACATCTCTGCAATATATCTCCTTTTCAGAGGAAGATGACAACTCCTTGAGTCACCCACATAATCAACCTTTGCATATAGAAATTTTGATCCAGAACCGTAGATTCAAATATTTGTTGATAGATGGGGGTGCTGGCCTAAACATTTGTTCTTACAGCTTGATCACACAATTGGTATTTTTAGAATTGGCTATTGATCCTTGAAAGAAGATCACCATAAAAGCCTATGATGAACAAGAAAGATCTTCTAAAGGCACCATTGTCTTACCCATCAGAGCAAGTCCAGTTATCAGAGATATTATATGTCAAGTTCTTAATATACCTTTGGCCTACAACATTCTTCTAGGGAGACCATGGATACATGAAATGCAAGCTATTCCTTCTACATACCATCAATGTTTGAAGTTTCCTTATGAAGGATTAGAGGTTACTATCCCCGCAAATCTGAATACAACTTGCAATACCTTGAAGGAAAGTGCAGATAAGCTTGTACCTAATAATAGAGAATCTTCCATTGAACCAACTAAAGAAGCATCCAAATCTAAAATGGAAGATCTTGCAAAAGAGGTCAATATCAAAGAAAAGTATGGGAGAATATACTATCGAGCCAGTCTTATCTTTGACATCTCTCCCTATCTCACCTAAGTCTTATGGGCAATCTTTGAAACAATCCAAACTAGACTCTAAGGAACCTCTTGAAGCATATAAAAAGAATTTTGTAGCAGAACAAGTATCCAAGCAAGAGTTTGAAGAGGATGAAGCTATGCTATCATGGCTATACAAAGATGAACCCGAATCCCCAGTTGTCCAAACTTGTGATTCTATAGTATCCAAAGATTCTTCTAAGTCATATGGCCCAAGAGATAAATTAATAGCTAAGATGGGATATTCAAGAAAAGGACCTCTAGGAGTTAGAGGAAAAGGTCTTGAGGTACCTCTCCCACATACTGGTAGAGCAAATAAAGATAAAGTTGGCTTAGGATTTAAAAAGAAACCCTTTCACCTCAAAGGTAATTGTTCTCATGTCATAGAGTAGATTGCACCAGCTGAACCTCTTCTTCAAAAGGAGGAAACGGAACCATCAGATAGCTCAGAACTCATCCCCTATGAAAAATTGCCTAAGGAGATCAAAGACCTTCTTGATGATAAAGATGATCCAATCAAAAGAATTAATGTAGTAGAAACACAAGAACCTACTATCAATCAAGAGATAGTTGCAACACAAGAACCAACTAATCTCGAAAACAATCAAGAGGAAGAAGGTGGTAGTTATTCTAAAACTAATTCCCATGAGTATGAATTCAAATCAGAAACTGAGGGTAACCCTTCTTGGGGTATTCACCCTGACTTTACTCATGTTCTAATATTTCCTAGAGATCCTAAATCAGAAGCTGAATCAAATGAATATGAATGGGGAGAAATTATAGAACTAGATGAGCTTATTGTAGAGAAACATGTTGATGTTATTCACCAATATGCACCTAATCCCAATGTAAGTCTAGAACAAAATGATGAACCTATCGAGTCTGATCCACCTATGGCTAAATTGGGCTCCCACAATGACATTGAGCCTATTCATGAATTGAATGTCTTAAGTTGTAATATCACCTTTGAACTCAAGCATCGGGTTAGGACCAATGATGACAGATCCATATCCGTAAACACTATCTCCCAATCTTTCCCCACTTTGACTATCCAATATCCAGACCTTATTGATCAAACCTCCAAAAATCCAAGCCATGGTATTTATACCTTCCCAAATGACTATGCCCTTGCTTGCTACCTAAATGTAGTTGAGCCTATTATGACTTCCATCAATGAACCGAGTGTTAGCATGACCGAGTTGGACATCAAATATCTTAGTCAGAAAAATAAGAATAAGAATAAAAAGAAAAAGAGTTCTAAGGGTGAAAACCACTTTGTGGCAGTCTCAGAACCTACAAAAGTAAAAATAAAAGGCGTATCTGAAGGTGAAAACCTCTCTAAGGTGCCTAAGGATGAGATATTTGATGTCCTTCTGAGTCATTTATAGGACAAATCTCCAATTCTAATTGAGCCCACTCAATCTATCAATTTGGGTACAACAGAAGAACCACAGTTGATTCATGTAGCACAATCTTTATCAAAAGAAGAGAAGCAAAAATTTACAACATTCTTAATAGAGAAGAAGATCAACTTTGCATGGAAATATTTAGATATGCCAAGATTGGATCCTAATCTTATAATGCATCATTTATCTATAGCTCCAAATGTCAAACCTGTTAAACAAAATTTGAGAAAGATGCATCCTCATGTTGCACTCTTGGTAAAAGCTAAATTAGAGAAGCTCCTAAAAGTTAGATTCATCCGAGTTATTGACTATGCAGAGTGGATCTCTAATATTGTACCTATTTCTAAACCAGATGGTTCAATCAGAGTGTGCACAGACTTAAGAGATGTGAATAGAGCGTGCCCTAAGGATGATTTTCCACTACCTAACATTGATATAATAGTGGACATGACTGTGGGTTTTGAGATGTATTCCTTAATGGATGGTTTCTCTAGATATAACCAGATAAAAATTGCTCCAGAGGATCAAGAGAAAACTGCTTTCACATGTGCATGGGGTACCTTCTATTGGAATGTCATGCCATTTGGGTTTAAAAATGCTGGTGCTACATATCAAAGAGCAATGACATCTATTTTCCATGACATGATGCATCCAACTACGGAAGATTATGTTGATGATACTTTAGCCAAATCTATGATTAGAACTGAACATCTAAAGGACTTGAGCATGATCCTAGATAAATGGAAAAGTTTAGTCTTAGACTAAATCCTAAGAAGTGTGCTTTTGGTGTCACTTTTGGAAAACTCTTAGGATACATAGTTTCAAAGAAAGGCATTGAAGTTGATCCAGCTAAAGTAAAGGCTATAATGGAGATGCAACCCCCTAAGAATATTAGTCAGATGAGGACATTGCAAGGAAGAGTTCAATCTATCAGAAGATTCATATCATAGCTAGCGGACATATCACAACCTTTTACAAAAACATTACATAAAGGTGTGACCTTTGCATGGAATGAAGAATGTGAGAACAACTTTAACCATATCAAGAAGTATCTATCAAATCCGCCTATCTTGATGCCTCCTATTCATGGAAATCCATTGATCTTATATGTCTCCACTACAGATACATCACTGGGGGCATTGCTAGCACAGCATGATGAAGATAAAAAGGAAAGAGCTATATACTACATCAGTAGAACATTGGTTGCATATGAAAAGAACTATTCAATGATTGAGAAAGCTTGTCTAGCTATGATCTTCACATCACAGAAACTAAGACACTGCATGTTAGCTCATACCACTCAATTGGTAGCCAAGATTGATCCACTAAAGTACCTACTAAGTAAAGCTGCCCTCACAGGTAGATTAGCTAAATGGGTCATGTTATTGAGTGAATTTGACATAGAATATGTTGAGTGAAAAGCTGTAAAAGGACAAGTCATTGCTAATCAATTGGTTGAAGCACCATTGTTTGATGACACACCACTGCAAATGGAATTTCCAGATTCCTCTATCATGCATCTTTCTTCTAGAGAATGGCAATTATTCTTTGATGGCTCTTATACACAAAATGGATCTGGAGTAGGTATATTGTTCATAACTCCTCAAGGATACTCAATCCCAAAAGCATTCAGATTAAATTTTCCTTACATAAACAATATTGTGGAATATGAAGCCCTTTTGAATGGTATGAAACTAGCAATTGAGTGGAGAGTGATAGAGCTACACATTCATGGAGACTCGTAACTTGTTATCCATCAAGTCAATGATGTGTACCAAACTAAAAATGGAAAGCTCATTCCTTACAAGAGAATGGTAGATGATCTTAAGAAATATTTCATATCTATCACATTTGAGCAAATTCCTAGAATAGAGAACAAGGCTACCGATGCAATGGCAACACTATCTACTTTGTTATAGCAGCCTGAACATGAGCTACGCTACGAGTTCCTAGTGGAAGCACTATCTTATCCTGCATATGACTCCCCCAAAACCCGCATGATTTGCACAGTTGTAGGTCATGATTCATCCAGATACAAAAACCTATTTTCCTATCTCCAAGACCAAATCATTCCCGATACCTTCAACCACCATGAAAAGAGATACCTTATCTGAAATGCCTCCTGATATGTCATCATTGGTCATGATCTGTACAAACAAGGTCTAGATGGTACACTACTTAGATGTTTAGAATGGGAAGAGTCTCAACATGCGTTAGAGGAAGTCCATGATGGTATTTGTGGGACACACTCAAATGGTTTAACACTAGCTTGAAAACTTATTAAGGCTGGGTACTATTGGCCTGAAATGGAGAAAGAGGCTATCAAATTTGCTAAGAATTGTCAAAAGTGTCAAGTACATGGCAACCTAATTCATGCTCTAGGGAGGTATCTAATCCCCTTTACAACACAATGGCCTTTCCATCAATGGGCATTTGATCTTATCAAGATGATTCATCCTCACTCTTCTAATGGACATACCCATATAAACACAGCTACAGATTATTTTACAAAAAGGGTAGAAGCAGTCCCTTTGACACAAGCCACTGGAAAGAAAATATCTATGTTCATATTGAACTATATCATATGCAGATATGGGATACCTCATTCCATAATCATAGATAATGGTGGAAAATTCAAGAAAAAAGACCTAGATGATCTATGTGCCAAATTCAAGATCACACAACATTGGTCTTCTATCTACTATCCTCAAGGGAATGGCCAAGCTGAGGCCTCTAACAAAAATCTATTAAAAATCTTGCACCGAACAGTTAATAAAATAGGAAGAGACTAGCATCTCATGATCAATCCAGCTCTCTGGGCCTACAGAACAAGTATCAGAACACCTACTGGGGCTACACCTTTCACTTTAGTTTATGGGTCTGAAGTGGTACTGCCTATTGAGGTTGAAATCCCATCACTAAGAATCAGAATGCATGGTCTAGTAATTGATGATGACTACAGAGTGTCTAGGTTGCAAGAACTTGAACTACTAGATGAGCGTAGACAAGCAACGTATGATCATCTCAGAGTATATCAGAAGAGAATGTCTAGAGGCTACAACAATAAAGTCAGACACAGAGAATTCCTAGTTGGTGATCTAGTCTTGAGAGAAAATCCTAAAAATCAATCACATAGAGAACGTAAGGAGAAGTTTGAACCCAACCGGTTGGGTCCCTTTGTAATCACTGCTACTTTTGGCTCTAGTGCCTATCAACTCTCAATGATTGAAGGAGAACAGCTCTGAGAACCAATCAGTGTTCTCCATCTAAAGAAATTCTATGCCTAAGGCATTCAGTCTATGGTAAAATGTCTTGAAAAAAATCTTAAAAATTTAAAAAAGTCCTTAAAAAAATGAACATCTTGGTGAAAACCTAGCAATAGGCACCTTGATGATTCACAAAAAAAGTAAAAAAATGAAAAATATCAAAAAAATTGAAAAAATGAAAAATACAAAAAAATGAGAAAAAGAAAAAAGTGCCTTGGTGAAAACCTGGAAACAGGCGCCTTGGTAGCAAAAATAGAATCTCTGCCAAGATGGTGAAAACTGGAAAACGGGTGCCACTTGTTTTAAAATGCTCCATCTATCAATGCAATCTTAGTCTTTCCCAGCTTTCAGTCTTGCTTTAGTTTGTACATATCTCTCGGTTTGTTTCTGCATTCTTATTTTCAATAAGTCAGTTTGTACACCAATCAGCTCAAGTGTCTGTATCCTATCAATGTTCAAACTAGGGGCAATCAAAGTCATATCCTATGGCCTCCAATGTATCTTAGACGTATCATATCTAGTCAGAGTCCTTTGAAGCTTCATTTGGGTCAGTCAATCTATCTTGTCTCCAGAAAGGATTTTGCATCAACATCAAACACAAACTGAAAACAATCTATGTTTTTTACGTTCTTTTATCTCCTTGTATGCTTACTGATTCACATTGAGATTTTTGCATATTGTGTCCCTTCGAGCTCTTCGATGATGTCCTTTATAGGATTTAGAGAGTGATGACTGGGGGCATAATCTTTTATTTGTTTTCTTCTTGTAAGTGAAAATCTAACAACTTTGAAAATTTTGGATTGAAATGGTGTCTGACTATAAGAGCCTCTATCTCGAATTGGATGGCCATGCATACCTCACCCATTGATACCCAAAAAATTCAAGGAAGTTTGATCTAACTATTGTCTTTTTGAGTAAGTTCTTTCTCCTATTGTGAAACGTGATCTTACCTAAGGATGTGAATGATAAAGGGTCACTGCAGGTAATTCACATTGGATTTGGAATGATCTCTTGACTGCTTGATGTGTTTGCAACGTAAGGCATATTCAGGTCATCACGAAATTTATGTTTTGATGCTTATACAAATTTCTATATCAAAATGGACATGATATTCAGGTCATCCTGGCGCTTGTGCCTTGGTGCTTATATCTAATCCGACATTCCAAAAATAAAATCAATATTCATATATCCAAGGTTGTTGACCAATGGGTGTTGTATTGATTCTTGCGCATACAAATCGATATTCATATGTCTATGGTTTCATAGCTAGTGGGCATTGTATTGATTTATCCGGTTACCTAAAAGTTCAATGATGATAACAAATCAACACATGATCAATGACTAGGTCCTAGGTCTTAGGTTGCATTTCATTTTACATGTTTCTTTGCATTTTTTCATGTCTACATGATCTCACAATGGTTGGCTAAACTTCAATGCTTAAACGATTCTTCAAATCGCATCTTCAAGTCTAACAAGAGTTGAATCTCACATGAAGGTTCCTCCAACGAAACAGCAAGTAGAATCCTTTTTTGGGATCAAAATCAAAATCTGAGATCATTCATATTGCCTACTACTTGTATAATCAACCTTCAATCATCATAGAAATCTAGTATTCAACTTAACTGATTATCTTACATCAAACTGTCAAAATTTCAACTTGGTCATCCATGGTCAACTCATGGTTTCACCTAGTCAAACTTGGTCTTTTGGACCTCCAAATGATGTAGAATGCATTCTTGAACGTGTTTAACCACTTCTCAAATCAATTAACATGCTTCTAAACCATTTAAAATTGACTTTTCTTGTCAGATTTCAATTTTAATCCCGAAGGGGGCATGGTATTGCATATCATTCAAAGTCTGTAATCTGAATTTTGAAATCATATCTTTCCTCAGTAATTGAAAAACAACCATGTCTAGTTGCTGATTCATCAAAAAGACCTCATCGCTCGGGGCAAATCAATCATCACTCAAGGCATATCAGATTCATCGAGATCCATATCAATCTGGTATTCTCTTAATCTTGTAAACTGTATCAGCTTTTCATAACCATCGGTTCATTAGTGTTATTTCCTTGGTTCTTCGACAACTAAAGGGTTCAGATGTGATGCCAATGTGGTTCTTCTAAGACAATCAAGTCTGGAATTGGTCACTCACTTCTTCGCAATCATAAGGTTCAAAATTAGGCATTTTGACGCTTTTGTTTCATTGGTTCATCGTTGCTATAGTTAACATTATCTTTGGTCCTTCAAGACCTATTATCTTCATATCAATTTCAATCAATTTCTATTTCATATCAATTTCAATTTCAAACATCAGTTTCAATATCAAACATCAGTTTCAAATATCATACACAGACTATCTTTGAACCACTGCGCTTCACACAGCAATTCAAAGAAGGGCAAAATGTAATACCCCAAAAATGGGCTATAAGTTCATTGACCTCCTACATCATCAAATTGAATGAAATCAACATCGAAGTCCTAACCTAAGGCACATCTGAACATCATCGAATCCTAGTTAATTATCTTAAATTCTGCATTGAGGAATATTCCTAGCAATATTCCTAATTATCTTGATTAAATTTACTTTAATGATTATTTGGCAATAAAGTCTATTTATCCTAAAGTTTGATTAATTGAATATTCTCAATATTTAATTAATTGATTTAATTCTTCCACTTAATTATTTAATTGAATTTAATTGTATTTATTCCTAAGTGTTATTATTTAAATTTGACAATAAATCAAAATTCCTATCATTAATTGATTAAATTCTTATTTAATTAATTAAATGCAAGTTGTCATATTTGATGATATTATTTTTGAATAAAAGTTTGAAAAATAATTGATTAACCCATAAATCAATTATTTTATTTTTCAAAATTAGTTAAGTTGGAAATAAATCACTTTATTATTAATTAATTCATATTAAATCATGCACAATCAAGAAAAGCAAACAACTATCAATTATCAATTAAATCTAAATTCTATTTTGAGTTAGACTCTACTTTTTGCATGTTTTTGTGAGTTAATTATTCTTTATAATCAGATAACTCAAAAATCAAGCTGAGTTAATCTAAGTGATTTATGGCTTTTATTCATGCACCTCCAAAGCTCTGGATTTCTATAAAATCAAGGCTCAGATCATCTCAAATCATCTCATAATTTTGCAAACTCATGCTAGCAAATTGGTATCTGGAGAATCAAAGCTTCTTTGTGAATCAACAAATTTGTGAGATCATTCATATTTTAGCATATCATTGTTGGATTAATTGTATTGCATATCATTTTTTCATCTTAGATTCTAGATTCATATTAGTTTTGATCATATCATTGTATAGAAAATATAAAAAAATAGATTAATTGCATTCACATTTCATATCAGTTTTGCATTCAAATCCTTCATTTAGGTTTCGTCAAGGTCACTGATCTCGATAACAATCTGAGAACATCATACTCGCACCTATTAGAAGGCAGTAAATCACCTGGTTAGTTTAGCTTTCAATTCATTGCAGCTTTCATTTTTGCTAACCTCTAATGTTTTACTGAAGTGTTGTGTCTACAGAACAGGTACAAAATTCACACACACACCAATAGCTCCATAATCTTTTGGTAAATGTAATATGAATTGTATGCATCTTTTGTGTGACATGTATTTAGGTCATGTGGTAACGTGTTGTAAAGATATCTTAAGTATGACCTACATTTAGGTTCAATGGTAGCGTGTTAAATATAATTGTAATATTTTTTTGTGGTCGACATGGTTTGTGGCTTGGCCGACATATATGGCTACCTTATCAGATGTATATATAAACAAATATATCTTTTGTATTTGAATAAATATAATTGTGTGTGCGCAAGAAAAACATAGAATTGGAGGTGATATAGTGTGAGTCTATTTTGGTGGATATTTGGCAACGGTGTGTGAGAATAAGGAAGTTGAGTGAAGTGTTTCTATGGTATAGAGAGAAGGTCTTACATACTATGTTGCAGAGGTTTGGTATGTGCTGGTAGAAGATATGTATCAGATCTTCTATAGTCGATGATTATTGTACTATCAACTGGAATTGTTTCATGCATAGACATATGCAATTCTAGCAGTTCACATTTTTTTTGGTAAAACTCTTTGTAATACATCTTTTGTATAAGGGTAGTTAGCCCAAATGGAAGTGAGCCAAATAGCAGTGAGAAAATTGGCCATAATCTCTTGTAAAAATAACCTTCAGTGGTATCACCTTAACTATTATTAATTTCATGAGAATTAGCTTCTTTGTGGTTTTTCCCAATTTGGGTTTCCATGTAAAATCTGGTGTTCATTGTGTTGATGATTTTTGTGCTTTCATGCTTTTATCAGTTTTATTTATTTGAATGGTTTCGATGCTTACTAGATCACTAAAAATTTTATAAGCTATTTATGAATAACTAATTCACCCCCCCCCCCCCCCCTCTTAGTTATTCAGCATGTTCAACACAAAGATCCCCTGTACCTGTAGAGATGGTTTCCAAATTTTAATACTTTGAAATGTCTCCCTTATAAATTGGCTATTTGGGTGTAACTTTACAATCTACCGGTCAAGTACTAGTTGGACGAATGCCTAGAGAAAATTATTAGATCCTTGGCACCCATATAGAGATTGATGAAGATTTGGTCAACATATATCTTTACAAGTATGCCAAATTGAAAATAGAAGCAATTTGGCAAGTGCCAAAAGAGATGTAATTTTGTGTGCTTAACAAACATTGGTTACAAAAAGTGGAAGTAGAGGATATCAAGTTTTTCTTTGTTAAATGTTGGCGTAGAGATCATCATGAATCTGAGTGTAGATGGGAAACAAAGAATACAATGATATGGACTCCCAAAAAATGTTATGAGATAAAATATGCTAAGGTAGTTATAGAGGAGGATGGGACTGGTAAAGGGAAAGGAATTATGGAAGACTACAAGGAGGGAGGAGAATGCTCGAATGTCTTTGTTCCTCCTAATGAAGGAGAAGTTGAGATGGTCAGGGTGCGGATCCTTTATTACTAAAATTGGGGACGCACCAGGAGATGGAAAATAGACCACTACTTTGGTTCCTACAATAGGATCCTCTTCAAGGAATACGAAGAAGTCAGGTCCGTGTTAGGATATTGGGATACAAGCCATGCCTAATTTAGTGATTTCGGAGTGGGATTTAGTGGAGGAGTAGTACATTTTAGAGATGGATTGGTTAGGAGAAGACATACTAGATAATATAGACCCCAAATGCTTGAGCCAATCAGCTACCTCAAAATTGGGGAAGTCCAAGAAGAGAAGGAGCAGGAAATCTAATAAATGGAAAAGGAAGAATGAAGCATCTAAGAAAGGTTTGTTAAGTATGCCCAATTTTCTTGAATTGTCCAAGGGAGCCAATGTCTGCCCTTGTAGGAAATGAAGATCCTTTCCTAGAATGTCAGAGGATTATTTTCCTTGACAAAAAGAACTTATCCAAGTGCTATCTTTGGAAAGAAGAGGTGGATATTATTCTCTTGCAAGAAAATAAGTTTAGTAAAGAAATGGGTCTTCAATTTACTAATTATTGTAAAAAATGGGAGGGAGATTTCCAAGACTCTATAGGCCAGTTAGGAGCACTGGGAATATTATGGAACCCAAACTCTTGTAAATTTCCCTAAGTTGATTCCGAACACAATTGGATGGAGGGAAAGATCTCTATCAGTATCTCAAGTTTTTTTTTCCATATTTTTAATGTGTATGGGCCCACTGTAATGAAGGATAAAGCTTTCTTATGGAAGCTTTTGGGTGACAAAATGGAAATGGTTGGATGTAGAGATTTGTGTTGGGAAGAGATTTCAACGCCATACTAGATCTAGGGAGAAAAAGGAGGGACCATTAAATCAAACAGGATTATGGCTAACTTTTTGGAATTTGTTGCCTCAAATGATTTGTTGGATGTGGTTCTAAGAAATGGCATGTTCACTTGGAATAACCATAGAATGGGCTTCTCCAACATAGCAGAAAGGTTGGATCGCTTCCTTCTAGGATGTTATTGGGTGGTTAAAAACTATTAATTTTCTGCATCTATCTTACCAACATCTTTGTTTGATCATTTTTTATGCTTCTAAATATTGGCCTTTCTGAAAAGGTGGAGAAAGGATATTTTAAATTTCAATCCATGTGGTGGAGGGACAAATATATCATTGACAAGATTAAACTTTTGTGGAAGGAATGTAACCATTATATAGACACCGTAAGTTTCTATTTTCTACAAAGACTTGATTACATTAGAAGCAAATTGAAAGTCTGGAACAAAGAAGTTTTTTAAAATAGTTTTGAAAAGAAATCAATGGTAGAATCTGATATCAGTTCCCTCAATGAAAAAGGTGATTAGAGATGGAATGTTTATAGATAATTTTCTTTTGGAAAAAGATATAAAAGAAAAGCATTCAGAATTATTGGTAAGGGAGGAATTGTATTGGAAAGACAAAGCACGAGAAAGCTGGTTATTAGAAGGGGACCTCAACTCTAAATTCTTTCATGCATCCATGAAGGCTATGAGGGAAAATAATTGTGTAGATAGAATAAAATTTGAATCGGGTACAATACTTGGTAATTCCAAGAGTATTGGGGAAGAGGGAGTCAGATTCTTCCAATCAGTTTTCTATTGCAATGACCCCATTGATAGGGGATGTTGGGAGGAGGTGTTGGGAAATATCCCAAGGTTGGTGACCAATGCAGATAACAACATACTAATCGAATGTTTCTCTATGGAAGAAATTAGAGATGTGGTATTCCAATTGCATCCTTCTAAGGCGTTGGGGTTGGATGGCTTGTTTGCATCTTTCTTTGAGAAATGTTGGTCTTTTAAGGGGCAGGATATTTTGTCTGGTTGAGGATTTTAGGAAAAAGAAGTGATTTGTTTACAACATGAATAACACCATGTTAGTTCTTATCCCCAAGAAAGAGACCTTCAAAACAATGGTCAATTATAGGTTGATCTCATTATGCAATGTGGTATATAAAATAATCTGTTAAGCATATGTGAACATACTCAAGAAGATTATGCCCAAACTCATTGGAGAAGAGAAGAATAGATTTACTCTGAGTCAAGATACAGCAGATAGCATTATCCTAGCCTCAGAGACCATACATCTAAATGATTTCTGAAAATTTGAGGGGAATGGTGATCAAGTTGAATGTGTGTAAGGAATACAACAAGGTGCAATGGGAGTTTCCACTTGCCGTGTTAAGTAGGTTTGGCTTCTCAAATCAGTGGGTTGCCACCATCAAATCTTGTATTAAGGCCCCTAGATTATCCATCATAGTTATCAACTCCTTGTATGGTTTCTTGGAGGTACGAATGGTATCCATCAATAGAACCCACTATCCCCATTCCTTTTTGTCCATATGGCCAAATCATTGAGCAAACTCATCAAGAAATAGAGGGATCTCAAGCCATGGAGGGGTATTATAGTGGGTAACACAATGGACCCAATTACTCACTCTCAGTTTGTGGATAACACAATTCTTTTTCATGAGGCTTCCCTAGTAGAGGT